>JAQFVV010012674.1:1188687-1236410 GCA_028023455.1 Epiperipatus broadwayi | reverse complement strand
TAATTCAATGGAAATAATTTTTAAGACCATTTTAAACAAATAAAAATTATTATTATTTTTAATAATATTTTACCAAATTTAATGTGTTGTCAAAATTTTTCAAAAGTTAAACATTTTGATATGAATTAGTATATGGAAAGAAGCAATTTAAATTTATTAAAATAATATAGACAACAAGTAAGGAAAATATTACCCATTCTCTCTAATAAATTATTTTGAATATAAGAGAGTAATCTGTTCAAAGTGCAAATCAAGCCAATCAAATCACCAAAAGAAGACAGAGAAATTTTTATACCAGTTACATCAATTATTATATTTTATACTAAAATATATGGTTACAATATATATATATATATATATATATATATATATATATATATATATATATATATATATATATATATATATATATATATATATATATATATATATATATATATATATATATATATATTATATTATCATCATTGTTAGCAACCATTATCAATCCACTGCAGGATGAAGGTCTCTCCAAGTTTAATCCATCTTCTCTGATCTTTAGCTTCTCTTCTCAACATCACCCCTACACATTTTATTTCATCCATCCATCTTACATGTGGTCTCTTTCTGGGTCTTTTACAATCTCTTGGAATCCAGTTTAAAATTTCAATTGTCCATCTATTATCATCTCTTCTAGCAATATGTCCAGCCCAACTCCACTTCAAACTTTTAATTTTTTCAATGAGGTCAGTAACATCTGTTTGTTCTCTTACTCATACATTGCATTTTCGATCTCTTCTTGTTACTCCCAACATACATCTCTCCATACTTCATTGAGTGGTCTGAAGTCTCTGCATTGATCTTCTATTAAGTGTCCAAGTCTCAGATCCATAATTAAGAACTGGTAAAACACATTTGATAAAAATCTTTCTTTTCAAACACATAGGCATGTTTTCTTTTAATATCAAGTTATTTCTACCAAAAGCACTCCAACCAAGTTTAATTCTATGATTAATTTCTTCTATTATGTTTTCATCTGTATTAATAATCTGCCCAAGGTATTTGTAACTCTTAACTTCTTCTAATTCATCATAATCAATCTTTATTTTCATATTTTGAGCAAATCGATTAAACATTACTTTATTCTTTTTAACATTTATCTTTAGTCCTACTTTCCTACTTTCATCTGATAACTCCTGCAACATTTCCTGCAGCTCTGAAGCATTATTTGCAAAAACAACTACATCATCTGCAAAATCTAAATGACTTAAATAATCTCCATTTACTTTCACTCCTTTAGTTTCCCATTTTAATCCACAAAATACTTCTTGCAGCACTGCTGTAAAAAGTTTTGGAGATATGGATTCACCTTGTCTTACACCTTTCTCAATGTTGACTTTCCCAGTAATCATTATGTAATCTAATTGTTGCTGTTGCATTTTTATAAATATTCTTTAAAATATGACAATATCCTGGATCTATACCTTGATGATCCAATGCTTTAATCACTGAAGAAATGTTTATAGAACCTAATGCCTTTTCATAATCTACAAATCCAAAACATAATGACAACCCATATTCATTTGTCCTTTCTATAACTTCTCTCAATACTTGAATATGATCTACTGTACTAAAACCACTTTTAAATCCAGCTTGTTCTCTTGGTTGGTGAAAATCCAAGGTTGTCTGTAGACGAGTTGTAACTATCTTGGTAAAAATTTTATATAAAACTGATAAAAGGCTGATAGGTCTGTAATTTCTAATATCTTCTTTATCACCGTTTTTAAATATTAATATTATTACTGCATTCTTCCAATCATCCGGTACATCTTTATCATTTAGACATTTGGTATATAACTTTGCTAATATTTTTTCTGTTTCTTCACCTGCTTCTTTTAATATATCAATTATAATTCCATCATTACCTGGAGCCTTTCCTTTTTTCATACATTTAATTGCATTTCTCACTTCTTCATTTAAAATTCTGGGCAATTCGGAAGATGTAATATATATAGGAGGTACTTGTTCTTTATTACTATATAATTCTTGATAAAAATCTTCTACCAATTTCATAATGTCATCCCTCTTTTTAGTAATAATTCCATCTTTTTTCCTTATTGCAGATATAAATTTCCTACCAATACCAAAATGTTGTTTTACATTCTTAAGACTTTTATTTTCTTCTACAGCTTTTCTTGCTAGTTCACAGTTATACTTTCTTATATCATTTTCAACTCTTTTCCGCACCATTTTACAAAATTCGAGATATTCAATTCTTTTTAATGCATCATTCTTGCATATCTTCATATTCCTTCTTTTCTTCATAAGTTCTCTAGTCTCAGTAGAAATTTTATTAGTCAATTTCTGCTTTTTTCTACCAGCTATCTTTGTTGCAGTTTTTAAAAGTGTATCAGTTATTTTCATATTAATTTCATTCAAATCTGAATCACGTTCAAAATCTACTAATACTTGAAACCGATTTGTAAGTTCTAACTTAAATTCATTAGAATGTTTCTGAAGATTAGGAATATCAACTGTAAATATGGTTTTTCTTAATAATTTTTGTCTCTCTAGTTTTACATTAACATGTATCTTACCCCTTACTAATCGATGATCACTTCCTGTGTTAAATTTATTAAGAACATTACAATCTTGAAATATGTATATAATCCAATTCTGCTGTACCTTCATTTGGATTCTTCCATGTCCATTTCCTTCTAACATTTTTCTCAAAAAAAAGAATTCATAATATAAAGTTTTTCCTTCTCTGCAAACTCCACAAGTCTATGTCCTCTCTCATTTCTATTACCATAACAAAATTACCTACAACACTTTCATCTTTCATTTGTTTACCAATTCTAGCATTAAAATCTCCCATAACAATTTTAAAATGTTGTTTACTCTGATCAAAAGCCTTTTGTACATCCATATAAAAATCTTCTACTACTTAATCACTGTGAGAACTTGTTGGGGCATAAACCTGAATTATCTGCATTTGATATCTGCTATTAAGTTGTATAACTAATCTTGCCACTCTGTCTGATACACCATCAATCTCCACAATATTGTTCTTCCACTTTTTATTTATAATGAATCCTACTCCACTTGTATTTCCAATATTTGTGCCTTTATAATAGAGCATATGTCCACTTTTTAAATCAATTGTCTCTTCACCTTTTCTTCTAACTTCACAAAGTCCAATAATATCCCATTTAATATAAGAGAGTTTTTCTTCTAATTCTTGCAATCTTCCTTCACTTAAAAGTGACCTGCAGTTGTAAGTACCTAAATAAAAAGTCATCATCAAATGGCAGCCTGGGTCTGCCTCCAGGATATTCTTAGCACCCTCCGCCTTCGGCCTCTAACCGCTGCCTTGGTTGGTGACTTTACAGCCTCCTGGGATTAAGGGCCATGCTTTATTTTTGTCTGTCATAATTGTATAATTGGGAAAAATCTTTATCATTTACACAAACATTCATTCTGCCTTATCAGGCACTGAGAAGAAAGACCAAGGTGTTTCTTGATCTTAAACTCAGAGGTAAAAAGCCAATAAACTCACCACGCTGGCTAATGCGTGTTGGTGAGCAGCCCATCCATGTTCATATACTATATGAATAAACATATAGTAATAACAGCTGCAACGACAAGAACGTATGGAGTGGACATTAGGAATTTGCCCTGCTCGGTTCCTTTAAGGCCTCCAAGAGGAATCAAAGGGTCTCCTTTCAGTTAATAGCAAACTCCTTTCTGCAGCCATATATATATATATATATATATATATATATATGCATATATATATATATATATATATATATATATATATATATCATCAACCATTAACAATCCACTGCAGGATGAAGGTCTCTCCAAGTTTAATCCATCTTCTCCGATATTTAGCTTTTCTTCTCCACAACACCCCTGCACATTTTCTTATTTCATCCATCCATCTCACATGTGGATTCTTTCTGGGTCTTTTACAATCTCTTGGAATCCAGTTTACAATTTCAATTGTCCAACTATTATCATCTCTTCTAGCAATATTTCCAGCCCAACTCCATTTCAATCTTTTAATTTTTTCAATAAGGGCATTAACACCTGTTTGTTGTCTTACCCATACATTGCATTTTCATTATCTTCTTGTTACTCTCAACATACATCTCTCCATACTCCTTTGAGTGGTCTGAAGTCTCTGTATTGCTCTTCTATTAAGTGTCCAAGTCTCAGATCCATAAGTAAGAACTAGTAATACACATTTGTGAAAAACAATCCTTTTCAAACACATAGGAATATTTCCTTTTAGTATCAAGTTATTTCTACCAAAAGCACTCCAACCAAGTTTAATTCTATGATTAATTTCCTCCATTATGTTTCCATCTGTATTAATAATCTGACCAAGGTATTTGAATATATATATATATATATATATATATATATATATATATATATATATATATATATATATATATATATATATATATATATATATATATATATATAATATATAATATATATATATATATATATATATATATATATATATAAACCTTAGTTTCTTTCTTAATTAAACTAATGATTGGGAAATAAATAGTAGGATTAATTTGTTAACTATATCCAAGTAATTTTTTTTAAAGTTAAAAGCTTTATTTAGAGAGACTACTAATCATGTGGCTTAAATTTAACATATACAGAAAGCTCTGTTTGTGTTTTATTTAAAATTATAGTATATAATTATGTAAAGTGAAGGGATGTTGACTATTGTGTGCACTATAATATCGAAAAAAAATGTTGATCTATACATCTAAACAGAAATGTATTTGTGAATTGTAATATTTATAAATAAAAATGTTAGTACAGATTGAAATTGAACTTGTTATAGATAAGATTTCTTTGACAATTCTTTTCATGAGAATGGGTTCATTTTTTTTATAGAAAATGAGGAAAGATATTTTATACTAATATGAATAAAATATATTTTGTTCTAATATGAATATAAACACGCAGTTCACTATTTAGTATTGTATGTTCATGCCTAAGTTTGTGTATGATACATATATTTTTTTTTCTCTATGAAAATATACATATTCTACTCTATACTATTTGATAGTATAATGTAAACTGAATTTATTAGTTTGGTTTTTACAGAAATTGGTTATTGTTTTCAGCCCTAAATTTGTTTGATGTTCTAAAGAAGAAATTTATTTATATAATATCAGTTTTATAAAATATCTGCAATTCTGTATAATTTTTTGTTTAAATTTATTGCAGATCAAGGCAGTATAAAATGTGTTGAGAAAGAAAAATTAAAATGTAATGGGAGCTGAAAACCAACATTTAACAAATAGTGTCAAAAGGATGTTTTGAGAAAGAATCGGTTGATTAGAAGAATCAAAGCAAAAAAAAAAAAAACTTGCATGTGGCCTTTTTTTCTTATAAAAGCTAGTAAAAATGAAGTAAAGGGGATTTTTTGTGCTAATTCAATATCTGATTGTGTTCACTGATAGTTTCCCTCAGACAACAATTCACTTAATTTATTAAGAAGGTTGTGTATATTATTTAAGATGAATAGTTAAAAATAAATAATATGTGTACAGATCTCTCACCAAAATTAATTATGGCTACATTAGTTCAAACAAAAGGTTCATAATCAATACCTTTATCTTCATATTTGGCTTTTAAAAGTTCATTTAAAAGAAGACACCTCAGGAACAATATTTTTATGTGGCTTAATTAATTAAAACTCCAAGGAATAATTGTACCCTAATTTAAAGTTAGATAAATATTCATCATTCTTATTAATAGTTTTTTTTATTATTGTACCTCCACTAAAAATATATGAGAGAAAAGAGCTTCTACAACACTATTTTGTTTATTTTTTCTCCTAACAGAAAGTAAAAAAAAATGAAGCTTAAAAAAATAAAGTTATAAAGTAATATAGGGCTGGTAGTTATCAGACTTTTATGCACATTGCTTTTTTCTCTACAAATAACATAAATAGATTGCTTAATAATTCCAAAATTCAAAATTCAAAGTTTAATCAAATTTCTATTATATATAGATTGATATGTTTATGCGGCGTACAATACATCGGTGAATCTAAGTGTACATTTGAGAAGAGAATAAAAGAACATATGCATTTATATAATGGAATTCAAAAAGAGAATCAATATGGAACAGATGTAAATAAACCTTCATCATCTGTTATATTTGATCATAATAAATCTTGTCAATATGGATTTAAATTTGATTATAAAAATATGAAAATTATTCAAATTGAACGTTGTCATAATAAACATAAAATAAAAGAGGCTATGTTGAATTCAAGAAATCGTCAAATGTTAATGAATCGCCAGTCATCAAATGTTAAGATAACAGAATTGTGGGAAATCTGAATGGAACTATGGGTATTGTTAAGGGTTGTCTCGTTTTGATTATTCAACGTTATATAGTTGATAAAGACTACAAAGTGTATAGTCGAAAGTACTTCTAAAAGAATATAATTTATATAAATTGTACTGTATTTTGATATATATATATTGATTTGTATATTACATATATTGTGAAACGAATACAGACATCAAACTTTATTTGTTATATATATATATATATATATATATATATTATATACATCAAACTTTATTTGTTATATATATATATATATATATATATATATTGTGTGTGTGTGTGTGTTGATACAGTAATCGTATAAATGTTTATTTGAAGCAAAATAAATGTCAACTGTTCCATTTACAATGGGGTTTGTGCTCATTTATTTCGATAGATTGTGTGTTTATCTATTATTATATAATCGAATATAAAAAAAAAGAAATGTTTTAATCATTTATATTTTTTATGCATAATTTCTTTATTTTTAATTAAAAGAAAATATGCATTTGATGGAAAAAGAAGCAGATATTTTTCTATCAAACGCTATTGGCATTATTTAGTGTATAATTTTTTTTAAATTTTTGAATAGACTGTTTAGTTGTTTCTGAAACAGTGGTATGCAGGACTGCATGGTTGAGATGGGATAACAGCAAGGACATCGAATATTTTTGGGAGTTAAGAGAAAAATAGCATCGAACAATAAAAATAGGATTTTCTAGAATAAAAAAAATCAAGAGAAATAGAAAAAAAATCAAAAATGAATCATTATGATTATTATAATGATTAATGACTTGTTATTATTGACTGCCTATTATTAATTAGTATTCTGTTTAATTGAATTATGCTGATGGAAGAAAAACATGTGTGCCAACATGATGAGTGAGTGTCAAGTCCTAAACGTGATATAATCCTGTCACCAATTCCAAACTGAATTCCGCATCCAACCTGTTCATCTCGTCAAACAGTATAAATTATATCATCTTTGTCTCATCAAAAATTCACATTTTCGGCCAATCGCTACAGTCATATTTTCACTGAGTAAGCAAATAATTCCTACAACAATAAGCATAACTAGTCCTCTATTTTATACTATTCAGGTATCACACAACAGCACAAAGCTACAAACTTGAACAGATGAGGTTAACAGCCAACTGGATATATACCCAATCATGGAAATAAATATGAATCCAATTATTCAAAAAAAATATGACTGATTAGAATCTTATTTTTTTTTCTTCGCTAAATATCAACAGACGAAAATGCTTTTACAACATCTTCTCTCATTGGTTGAATATTAATCTTTTGTAATTTCGTGTCTTTATTATCATTTACTATCACTGCAATTTTATTTGCAAATCATATTTTAAAACAAAATTGCTCATTTATTTTTAATTATTTTTATTTCTTTACGCGTATTAATTGGATTTTAAAAAAAGCTAAACATTTTCAAAAGTTTCAAAACGTATAACTTTTTTGTAACAACAAACAAAAAACAGTACTAATATTAACAAATCTTAGTTTTAACTTAATTTCATCCCTTTTTTATTTATGTTTATCTGTTATATATTTGATCCATAGCAAAAGAGTTACAATATATTCATTCTTACCTTATATGTTATAAGAATATACATTTTTGAACGTTCATTTGAGCTATTACATAACTATCAATCAAGTAGTAAAAAACAGAAAGAAACTAAACTGTCGTTTTAGTTTCTGGAAATTTACTCTTAGTTAATTTACTTTATTCTATAATAAAGACTTGATTTCTTAAATGCGTAATTAGATGATTCAATACTTAAAATTGAAATAATAGAAAAGTTCACTCTTCAAATTAGAACGATGTTGATCACCTAAACTCAAGTATTAACAAATCTATAAGATAGATTGGTATCATTATATTTTTATAGTTGAATATTGTATATAAAATTCCATAGGAGACCTAATTACTTGACTCAAAATTATATATAATTTAGCTATGGATATATACCATTACATGCAATTAATTAGTGATTTAATTTGCTATTTAGAGCTTCTTAAATTTTTTTTTGTTCTGATCCTATAAATAGTTAAATCGTGATTTCAATTTATTATTCTGTACATAAAATTAAAACAATCAAGCCATCTACTATCAAAATTAGTCCAATGTCAATCACTAAATAGGAATACAACTAGAGAATCAGTTACGATTTCTCTATCTTTTCATAACCAATTAACGTTTATATACTTCAATACGAGATTAATTTCTAATTTCATATAGTTAAAACTGATTTTTCAGGCAAAATTTAGAAGTTGTTAAAACAGGATTATCTGAATACTTAAATAGTGATTTTACATTTCATATTTAATATTTATTCTTTAAGTCATATCAAGCCAAACAAATTTCAACAAAGCTTAAAAGTGGAGTGTATCATTCTATCTATTGATAAATATTTAAGTACAAGTATATTGTCCATACAAAATTATGTATCAGTTCTATGGGATGGAGTGGTTAGCTGTATGGAGCATGAAGTCTCATTTCAAATGCCTTCTAAATTTTATATATATATATATATATATATATATATATATATATATATATATATATATATATATATATATATATATATATATATATATATATATATATATATATAAGATGGTAATACAGTACATATTTTTGCTTCACCTAGTGCCAATGTCATCAGGACTAGAATGGATTTGAACCCAACCTTTTATATTAACTGACCCCCATCTCGTAATAGGTAGTAGTATATTTATAATCAATATTATAATCTTTTGTATTTCATTAATTTTATTTTATAATTAAAACTAACATTTTTATAATAGTTTATTTATTTTATATTTGTAAAAAATGTATATTGTGTTTATTTTATTAAATTAAATTGAATCCTAGATATCTATAAAATGTTACAAATATTTTAAATTATTTTACTAAAGTTCATTTTTGTTCACTTAATCAGTTGGTAACATTTTACATTTATCTTTTGATAAATGTACATTAAAGGATCAATTATGTAAACAGTCTAATATTTTTAAGAAATATTTTGTAAACCTGTATTTAAATTTTATATCAAATATAAGTTTGAAAGTCATTGTACCAAATTCCTACAATTTTTCTGAATAAAATTTACATTTAAGTTAATCTAAACCTTCATTAAATAGGTTTTGTTAATACAATGATTGATAAACATAATATGCTTGTTGCTGTTTTCTTTTAATTAGCAAATCAACCTTTGGGGGATGTTTAATGCAGGATTATAGATTTCTCTCCCAAGCAAACACCAACCTCAGAAAAACCCTTAGATCAATTGCAATTGGTAGTTGTTAATGTAGATTGAATTCTATTGATAAAGCCAGATATAGTGGAAAATTTAAATTGAAGAACAGTTTTTGATTGAAAAACAGTTCACTGAAGAGAGATATGTAGTACATCTGCCTAAAGAATGATGGGGTAAAAGATTGGCCATTGTTTTCCAGAGCTCTGTTTCACCAGCTCATCAATGACATTCCAGTGCTCTCAACATCTAGCCCAAGACTATACTGTGTCAGGGAAGCCTGCTAAATGATCTGATTTTATAACTGCCTGTTTCTACCAATTGATTCTGAGGTAACCTTTAATTTTCTGCAAGCCACTGATTCTATTTTACTCATTTTCTAAATCAATATTAATTTATATTATATATATATGTAATGTTTATACAACTTAATTTTAAATGTGTCTTTTAATTTTTTTCTCTTAAATTTAAGAATATCAATTCTTATAAAAATCTCACATTATTTTGATGTGGCAAATTTAAATTAATTTTTTGTTGGTTTAGTTATAATATTGCCTTACTGAGCAACTAACTTTAAACCCTCTTTCTTATTTTCTCCAGTTAAAAATCATTATAGAAGACTTATACCCATTAAATTAATTAATAGAAAAAGCTCATTTAGTTTTGTACCTCATATTATAAAGTTATTTTAAATGATTTAAATTATTTTAAAAGTTAGGTATTTTATTATTATCTCCAACTTAAAAGTGCCCTTGTAATTATTTCCGAAAGGATAATCAATTTTGTTAAATCACTTAAATATATCAAATTTAAGCATAAACAGATAATATTATAATAACGTGAAAGCTAATCACCTTCAAACAGATACGCTTTAAACATGCTTATGTGACAGACAATCAGATAGAATAATGACATCACATGGGACTCTCAATTCTAAAAGTTCTGGCTTGTGTTTTAAAATTGAGAGTCCCATGTGATGTCATTATTCTATCTGATTGGCTGTCATGTAAGTATGTTTAAAGCATATCAGTTTGAAGGTGTTTACTTTCACGTTATTAAATCAGTTAAGTAAAATCTATCACGATTTCTGTAAAACAAATGTCTTGAAAGAAAATAATTGAAAGCACATTTATCATAGCATTTTATAAGTATACGTTTCATACATATATTTTTATTTGTCAGAAAATAGAAAAATTGTGATGTATAATTTATTATGCTGTATATTAACAAACTTCACCAGAAGTGAATTAGATATTTAATGTGCTGTCTCTTTATGTTAATTAAAAGACTGATTTATTTTGTAATCTTCAATGACAAACTATTTAATAATGTACTAATACATGAAATATTTGGAAAGTGTGGAAAACAATTTATATTTTACTTTTAATACTTGCCTTCCTGTTATATTGTAATTTATGTTCTATTTCATTAATGGCCTAAGGTTTCTGGGGACATTCTATTACATCAGGGAGCTGATTATTTTAATCAGGAATTTATTTATTATTTTCATTAATGATACACTATCTATATATCTAAGACATTATGTTTTTATAGTTACAACCATTTTTTTATTATTATTATTAGTCTTGATTTGCTACGTACCTCTCAGGACCCTCGGAAGTTTAAATATGATCAGTCTAATCTTTTACTTTCCCTTAATAGTAGATGTATTTTCCTACTAGGGATTCCTTTCCAAGCATTACTATTAAGTTGTGTATGAAAAGTCCAGCACATCAAACCTATTATTATTATTATTATTCAGAGACAAGTTCTGACTGGAGGACCAGAATTTCTCATCATCTTGCTGTATTTACTAGGAGTTTCCTTTAGCAAAGTTACCCAGAGGTTTATAACAGACCTCATTTTTTCTTTTGTTGTAATCTATAACAGCATACTGCCTTCATCATTTTATATCGTTATTTAGCAAACCTGAAATTCTCTCTTCCATGATGGCACATCTTTCACCATGAAATCCCGTTAATTAGTTAAATATGATTATCTAATTTATTTGAAATGAACTATCTTGCTTTCCACACTCAGTATAGACAACTGATTTAAATGTAATAGTGTTATAAATGAACATCTTTCATCTTTTGTTATATATATATATATATATATATATATATATATATATATATATATATATATATATATATATATATATATATATATATATATATATATATATATATATATATATATATATATATATATATATATATATATGCAAAACCATAAAACAATACAGTACTAGATGAAATTCAAAATATTACCAAAATCCTTACACAACCATGGTTTCATCTACTACAAATAGACCTTCTCAAGTGAAAATTAACCTAAAGGAAAACATAGATATATATACAAACAAACAAACCTTCCCATAATTCATTTCAAACTCCACCTTCCCTTAATATCAAAAGAAGTCTTCATAAGATTGATAGCGTCAGAATCAAGGAGTTTTATCATCAAAGTCTCCTTTATTCTTCTTTTTAACTCATTCTTTTCATAAAAAATAACCAAAGCATTGTCAAAAAATATTCTATGACCTGTATTCAATTCATGAAAATATAAAGCTGAGTTAAGATACCTATGTTTAACTCTACTTATATGAACCTTAACCCTTTCATTAAGGCTAAATTTACTCTGGCCTACATAAAATTTACCACAACTACATGGAATTTTATAAACAATACCAGGAATAGACCTACTATCAATAGACTGCTTTGAACCATTAAGTAATGAATTCAAATCAGAACCTTTCCTCCATGCAACCTTCTTTCCACCTAACAGATGACTATTCCTATAAACCAAATTATAAATTGATGCTTTAAATGGTAAAGACATATAATCATCATCCTTACCAACAAAATTCTTATCATCCAAATCACGAATATAAACATTATTATTAAATACCACTTTTTTAATAAAATCATGACTATAACCCAATTCTACACATTTAGCAGCAAATTGACTTTTTTGAATATCAGCATCATTATTAAAATTATTAAGCCTTCTATTCCGACAACAAAAATTCAACAAAGACATTTTTTTTATGTATAAAAGGCTGATAACTACCAGGCCTAATCATATTTCTCAAATTTTAGGTTTTATAAAATGATTACAAAACAAAACATCATTAACCTTCTCAACATTTAAATCTAAAAACTTTAATTTTACAAAATCAAATCCAACCTCCCCCTCAATTGTAAACTTAATACTAGAATCAAAACCATTCAATCCACATAAAAACTCTTCTAATTTCTCTTTCTGAATAACAAACAAACAATCATCAACATACCTAACAAATAATTAATAGAATGTGAAAACATATTAATAATACTACATTCCAAATAATCAATATAGGTAGCACACACCAATGGAGAAATTACATAACCAATAACCCAACCTTCTCTAATTTATAAAACACATCATTAGACATAAAATACATTGAATCCTCTAACAGCAAAAACAAATCATGAAAAACCTTAATCTTATCTGCAGAAAAAACATTCTAATTTTTTAAAAATTTAAAGAAAAACATCAATACTCTTTAATCTATTAACCGATTGGTACATATTTTCAATGTCTAAACTACCAAAAACACAATCATCATCCAAAACAAAACCATTTATTTTCTTAAAAGCTTCAAAGGAAGAAGAACCACAAAATTGACCCAATTTTATATAATCCTTAAAATATCTTATAATAAATTTTGATATTTTATCAACAATTCCTCCTGTAAAATCAAAAATACATCTCAAAGGAAAATTATCTTTATGAGACTTCAAATTAAAGAAAACATTTGGAGCCACAAAATCACTAGTGTAACAATTTAAATAAGTAGCTCTATCAAAAATCTTTTTATTTTCCATAACTTTCATAATCTTAAATAATTTAGATTTTATTTTTTACCAGGATCAGAATCTAAAATAGCATATTTTCCATTATTTAATTCTAAAGAAACTTTACTTTTAAAATCAATATTATTTAACAATATAAACCGGCAACCTTTATCTTCTTTTAATAATACTACATCATTGGCTTTCAATCTTTTTTTAACAAAACTAATTTCCTTAGGGGCAAAAACAAATTTTTTCTCTTTTAAGTAATTGACTATTCAAAATAACCTGTAAAGACATTTTATTTTCATCAGAAATATTACTATTACTTTCAATTGCAGAAACAAAATCAAAAATTAAACTTCTATTAGCAAACGGAACAAAGCCAGGACCCTTAGCTAAAATAGCCAAATCAGACAAATTCAAAATATAATTTGACAAATTTAAAACAGATGAAGCATCGGGCCTATTTTTATAAGACCCAAATCTAAACTCTTTACCTTTCACAAAACTTTTATTTTCAGCCTTTCCAATCAAACATTTAAATTTCTTGAAATACTTATTTTTTATAAGTGAGTTCACACTTACTCCTAATCTACTTTAAAAAAGAATTTAAAACAGAATAATTAAAATTCCTTCTAAAATCCAACTTTCTTCTAAACATTTAATAACTATCAAATAACATGTTTAGAAGAAAGTTGGAATTTAAAAGGAATTTTAATTATTCTGTTTTAAATTCTTTTTTAAAGCGGTTTAGGAGTAAGTGTGAAATCACTTATAATAATTAATATTTCAAGAAATTTAAATGGTTGATTGGAAAGGCTGAAAATAAAAGTTTTGTGAAAGGAAAGAGTTTAGATTTGGGTCTTATAAAACTAGCCCTGATGCTTCATCTGTTTTAAATTTGTCAAATTATGTTTTGAATGTATCTGATTAGGCTATTTTCGCTAAGGGTCCTGGCTTTGTTCCATTTGCTAATAAAAGTTTAGTTTTTGATTTTGTTTCTGCCATTGAAAGTAATAGTAATATTTCTGATGAAAATAAAATGTCTTTACAGGTTATTTTGAATAGTCAATTACTTAAAAGAGAAAATTTTGTTTTTGCCCCTAAGGAAATTAGTTTTGTTAAAAAAAGATTGAAAGCCAATGATGTTGTATTATTAAAAAAAGATAAAGAAGGCCAGTTTGTATTGGTAAATAATATTGATTTTAAAAGTAAAGTTTCTTTAGAATTAAATAATGGAAAATATGCTAATTTAGATTCTGATCCTGGTTAAAAAATAAAATCTAAATTAATTAAGATTATGAAAGTTATGGAAAATAAAAAGATTTTTGATAGAGATACTTATTTAAATTGTTACCCTAGTGATTTTGTGGCTCCAAAGGTTTTCTTTAGTTTGGCATCTCATAGAGATAATTTTCCTTTGAGATGTATTTTTGATTTTACAGGAGGAATTATTGATAAAATATCAAAATTTATTATAAGATATTTTAAAGATTATATAAAACTGGGTCAATTTTGTGTTTCTTCTTCCTTTGAAGCTTTTAAGAAAATAAATGGTTTTGTTTTGGATGATGATTGTGTCTTTGGTAGTTTAGACATTGAAAATATGTACCAATTGATTAATAGATTAAAAAGTATTGATGTTTTTCTTTCAATTTTAAAAAAAAATAAAATGTTTTTTCTGCAGATAAGATTAAGGTTTTTCATGATTTGCTTTTGCTGTTAGAGGATTCAATGTATTTTATGTCTAATGATGTGTTTTATAAGATTAGAGAAGGTTGGGTTATTGGTTATGCCATTTCTCCATTGATGTGTGCTGTCTATATTGATTATTTGGAGTGTAGTATTATTAATATGTTTTCATGTTCTATTAAATTATTTGTTAGGTATGTTGACGATTGTTTGTTTGTTATTCAGAAAGAGAAATTAGAAGAGTTTTTATGTGGATTGAATGGTTTTGATTCTAGTATTAAGTTTACAATTGAGGGGGGGGATTTGATTTTGTAAAATTAAAGTTTTTAGATTTAAATGTTGAGAAGGTTAATGATGTTTTGTTTTGTAGTCATTTTATAAAACCTAAAAATTTGAGAAATATGATTATGCCTGATAGTTATCAGCCTTTTATACATAAAAAATGTCTTTGTTGAATTTTTGTTGTCGGAATAGAAGGCTTAATAATTTTAATAATGATGCTGATATTCAAAAAAGTCAATTTGATGCTGAATATGTAGAATTGGGTTATAGTCATGATTTTATTAAAAAAGTGGTATTTAATAATAATGTTTATAGTCGTGATTTGGATGATAAGAATTTTGTTGGTAAGGATGATGATTATATGTCTTTACCATTTAAAGCATCAATTTATAATTTGGTTTATAGGAATAGTCATTTGTTAGGTGGAAAGAAGGTTGCATGGAGGAAAGGTTCTGATTTGAATTCATTACTTAATGGTTCAAAACAGTTTATTGATAGTAGGTCTATTCCTGGTATTGTTTATAAAATTCCATGTAGTTGTGGTAAATTTTATGTATGCCAGATTAAATTTAGCCTTAATGAAAGGGTTAAGGTTCATATAAGTAGAGTTAAACATAGGTATCTTAACTCAGCTTTATATTTTCAAGAATTGAATACAGGTCATAGAATATTTTTTGACAATGTCTCGGTTATTTTTTATGAAAAAAATGAATTAAAAAGAAGAATAAAGTAGACTTTGATGATAAAACTCCTTCATTCTGAGGCTATCAATCTTATGAAGACTTCTTTTGATATTAAGGGAAGGTGGAGTTTGAAATTAATTATGGGAAGGTTTGTTTGTTTGTATATATATATATATATATATATATATATATATACATAAACATAAATATATATATATATATATATATATATATATATATATATGTTTTCTTTTAGGTTAATTTTCACTTGAGAATGTCTATTTGTAGTAGATGAAACCATGGTTGTGTAAGGATTTTGGTAAAATTTTGAATTTCATCTAGTACTGTATTGTTTTATGGTTTTGCATTTTTATTTTTTGCTAGTATAGTGTTAGACAGTTTTGGTTTTTTGATAGATTTATTTGTAATCTCATAAAAAGAGCTAATGATATTTTATTGATGATTGTTTTTGGCAGACCAATTAAGAAACTTTTAGCCGCATCAAAATGAATTTAAGAAAAATAATGTAGTTGTATAAACAAAACCAAATTATTTTGTAACTCAATTTCATAATAAATTATTGTAATATTATTATTTTAAATAAGCTTAGTTTGTCATCTCTCCAAATAATATTTCTTTGATTTAAATTCACTTCTTTGTAATGTTGCCAGAAAGAATTATAATTATTATAATTCAAGCCATTAGAAATATATATCCAATCACATCTGTACCATTCTGCAATTCACTAAATCATTAATTTCTTATATAAACCCATTATTATTTTGAGTCTCTTTGTGAACCATGACCTCCAGCTGGGATGGAATAAAATCAAGGACTGCTAGTGTCATCACAAACGTTAACCATTAGTCAGACATGCAATATTTTAGGCAAATAGGTTAGGATTCACCATTCCCCTGACATCTGTGTCTTGGGTATGGTTGGATTTAAGGTACTTTTGCTTGGATTATTGGTCTTGTTGAATGAATACACGATTTTGACTGGCACAATATATATATATATATATATATATATATATATATATATATATATATATATATATATATATATATATATATATATATATATATATATATGAAATAACAAAAAACAAGTTTTAATCACATTAAAACTTGTGTATGTGTCTTTTGCATATAATGAATTTCTATTTGAGATTTATTTGTAGTAGATGAACTTGACTGTGAGAGAATTTTACTGTAAATTTGTTATTATGCTTATAATATATATATATATATATATATGAAAAACAAAAAACACAAGCTCTGACGTTTATGTAAACAAACGCTTGAAAGTGTTTTTGGTATAACGCCATCTATAGTCATAAATACAAGCGTATGCAAGTTTTTAAGTTGTGTTTTTTTTTGTTTTTCATAAATGTACCTTTGAGGTCTTTCTTGCAATGATATATATTGCAAAGACTTCTACTATGTGGTGATGCTGAACTGATATCAGACCCATGTAGCTATCTGGCCTATGATGCTGAGTTTGAAGACATTACGTGTCTAAAAGATTCACGCTTGCAAGCTGAAAAGAAACTGTTTCTTAAACGCTCAGAGTTTGTGTTTTAGATTTAGTTTCTTAATCCTGTCCTTCACTGACGATAGCAAATAGCTTGAAATCATGATATGAAGGTGGAAATTAAGTTAGAGATAGTGAAATACTCGCTCTGACGTTTATGTAAACAAACGCTTGAAGGTGTTTTTGGTATAACGCCATTTATAGTCATATATATATATATTGTAGATTCTAACAACTATGGAAACTGTTTTATTTGTATCTGGCCTTCCTGAAAAAAATTTGCATCATTCAAGTGAAATTGCTAATGTTGCATTGATATTGCTACAAAGGTTTCTTCAATATCGACTTGAACATTCAAAAAAATCCCTCTATACTTTGCAAATCCAGATGGGTATAAATTCTGGTAAGATTACATATATAAAGTTCAAACTTCAATGTACCATTAATTATAATAATGTAGTAGTTGTCAATTGTAAATCAAATTCATGATTCATAAATTGGATTAAGTTTTTGTTTTACATATAATCTTGTATTATATATGCATATTCACATCAATAAAATATGAGCCAATTTAAATATAGTTTTAAAAAGGTCAAACCCAATTTATTTTAACAAAATTTTGTTCACATATTGATATTATAGGAATGACACTTTGTCTGATACTAATTCGTTTAATTTTGATCATTTTTCTAATGTTTTCATTCAGGTTTGAAAATGATTTAAATTTTAAATGAATATATTTCAGATTATAAGTCAGCTATGTATCATCTATAATTATGTGCTCTTGTTTAATGAAATAATTTTTAACACATGGGTAATTAAAATAATTGTGGACTTTTTCATTAAAAATGTGTTTTGAAAAGTTGATCATGATATGAAAAGTCCAACTCACTAAATAATATCAGTTTTGATCTATGTATTTTATCTACTCAACATGGAGTATATGTAATCTCAACAAGCAGCTTAAAAATCAACATGCAATGTAGACTACCAAACAAAACTTCTCTGCCACAACATGAAATTCATACCCATAAGGAAGTAATATCTGCTTGCTAAAACTGGTCCAATGCTCTGCCAACACTGATCATGTATATTTAACTGCAGTTAAAGTAAATGACCTTTTCAACTGTAAAAAAACATATATTCAATAAACATTTCCTGGAAAAATAAACTCAATGGTGTTTAACAGTTGAAAGCTGTGAATGGAGAGACTTTACTAGTATCCACCACCAAGTTCTTTTTTTGAAAATATACTACATAAACAATTTCACTTTTATAGAAAAACCATATTTGTTTGACTGCATTTTGAACTTGGATATATTAACAATTTAATAAACATTTAAATGCTAATTAAGTAAAAAGTTCGTTATATTTAGAAATATTGGCCAATTTATAATTTAATTTTATGTATTTACATATTTATCTTTTATATTAACTTTTTATTAATAATTTAATTATAATACTTGATTTAATTCAGTCTATTTGATATTTCATGGTAAGCTTTGAATATTTTTTAAATATTTTTAGATTAAAGATATATATACTATAATAGTGTATATTTTACATTTTTCAAGAGATAAAACTAATATATTTTGTTTCATTTTTTTTTCTTTTTCTCTTAAAGAATTTTATAATTACTTTTATATTTTTTTATAATCAAACTTTAGGTTACAATACATATCTTTATCTGAAGATATTTCAACAAATTATTAACATAAGTCATAATATGTGTGTGCCTAATATAATTTTCATGTATTGTATAAATAGTTTTGCAAGTTCATTTTAGTACTAATTGTTTCACCTATCAATTTTTAATTCTATACTAAGTTAACAATAAAATGTTAATGAAGTAATATGAGAACATTAATTGTGTTATATGTTCAAAATTATAAATGTTCTACAAATGTGGAATGGCTGATAACAAACTTTTGTGCGAAAATATATGTCAGTGTTTGACTGAATAATAATTATCTACAAACATGAAATTGTTATATATCAGAATAATTAAAGAATGATGATTTATAAATGTTTAAATGCTTACCTGAATAATCCACATCTGCATAAAGTGATAAGACCTAGGTCTATGTTTGACTGACTAATAAATATCTATAAACTTTGAAGTATTATTTATCAGAATAATTAAATGATGATAATGATTTATAAATGTTTAAATGATTCCCTGAATAGTCAACATCTGGATTAAATAATACAATCAATATAAAAATATACATCTATGTTTGACTGAATAATAAATATTTATAAACTTGGAAGTGTAATATATATATATATATATATATATATATATATTACACTTATAAATATATAAATAAACCTAATCTGGAATAATGATATATATATATATCATTATTCCAGATTAGGTTTAGGCACTATTTCGCTTATTATTTCTAAATAATACATGGGCAATTTAAAAGGATTGCAGTTTGAAATGTTAATTGACTATTTATTAGTCTGCATTACAGTGATATGTTTATTTCATGTTTAAAGAGGTTTATTTAAACTTCAATGTATCAATATTTCATACTCTGTAGTCAAGTTGCAAGCTTTCAGTGTCCATATATATTCAAAGGACCATTAGCATGAATGGATTCCATTTCTGCTATTAAAAGGTGTGAAGGTTGCCTTGACAGCAGTGAGAAATATTGATTACTATATTTTATTGTGAATGTTTAGGTGGTTACTGGTTGGAACTTAATTATATATATATATATATATATATATATATATATATATATATATAAATAAACAAAAAAAAAAAACATATAAATCCAATAAATAATATTATATTTCAACCAGAGGACTGGTTTTCATCGCAGTGAAAAAAATACACTGTAAAATGGCGATAATCAAAAATTACAGATTTGATAAAAGATTAAAAATTTAACAAAAATCCTTCTGATTGGTCACAAAATCTAACACAGAATATCTACCCAATCAATGACAAAATTCAAACAAAAAAAAAAAGAAAAAAAAACATTTCCTCCTAATCAAGCTTAAATTATATTTAAATTTAAATAAAAATAAATAAATAAAAAATCCAAAATAAAAATATACATATGTACATACATACAAAAATTAGATTATGCTCACATACAAAAAATAGCTGTGCTGACATTAATATTCATTAATAACTCGAATACTTATACATTTTAATCAAAAATTATAGTTAGTGCATAGTACAATAATTTATAATAATTAATTATTTATCTATATATCAATTAAACACAGATATTAAACATCCATATAACCAATCTTTACATAAAAAATCTCATATAAGAACATTTTCACATAAAAAAACTCACATACAAAAATCATTTAGGAGACCAGGTAACCCAGAGATGTAATAGTTCCAGTGTTTAAATTCAATCCATGTGGTTCTAAGGTTTTGAATTTAAAAATAAAAAAACTCACCTTTTGATTCCTCTCCCTTGTAGAAGAAAAACCTTCCTGAAGATTTACTACTCTTAAATCATCAATTGAATGATTAGGTAAGTTAAAATGTTTTGAAACTGGTCTATCTTTATTCTTATGCAAAATGTCAAATCTATGATTAGTCATTCTGACATGTAAACTATTTGCTGACTCACCTATATACTGTTTTAAACATCTACTACACTCTATCAAATATATCAAATTAACACTTTTACATGTAACATAAATAGGAATATACCATTTAAAATTATGATTCTTAGTACTAAAGACCACTTTTGTCACAGCAATATGTTTACATGCAAAACATGTTATCCTCACATGGAGAACATTATTTTTCCTGTACAGAACTACTAATAAAATTTGTTTTGACAAGTATATATCTAAGTGATCTATGTTTTCGATATACAACCTTAGGTGGATCAGAAAAAGTAGATTTTAAATAATCTGTGGAGTGTAATATGTTAAAATGTTTCACCAATATCCGGTTAATATTAGGTTAATCTCTATTAAAAGTAAGAATCAATGGTGGAACATTTAATTGTTTTTTTTTACTCTTTTTAGATAAAAGAAGTATCTTTCTACCAATTAAAGAAGATCTTACTGCATTATCCAACAATGTCTTAGGATACCTCATATTGACCAATCTATTATATAAAATACTATTATTTTGTTGAAGAAATTAATCATCATTACAAATCCTCTTCATTCTTAAAAATTGACTATAAGGAATATTAGCCTTTAAATGTTTAGGATGGTTACTATAAAAATGTAGATAGTGGTTATTATCAGTTGGTTTCCTATATACCGTAGTAGTAAGAACTCTATTAGTGTAAATAACTTCAGCATCAAGAAAATAAGCAATTGATTTTAAAAAATTCATTGTGTAATTAATATTTTTATTAAAATTATTTAAATAACTTAAAAAATTATGAAGTTCTACTTATTTATGTGGCCATATCATGAAAATGTCATCTATATATCTAAGCAAAATATGAGGTTTCAGCCTAGCATTATCAAGTATATATGATTTTAATTTTGACCTAAAATATTTGCATAACTTTGTGCCATCTTTGTACCCATTGCAGTACCTTGTTTCTGTAAATAGTATCTAGAATAAAAAGTAAAAAAAAAATATTTCTTAAAACCAAATATATTAATTCAACCATAGTAGTAATAAGACCATGATCATACTTTCTCTCTTGTAAAGCACATTTAATAGCCTCAAATCAATCATCATGAGGTATATTTGTGTAAAGTGATACAATATCCAAAGTAACCAAAAAACAATCATCTGATAATTCAGTATTAATATTTCCTAATACACAAAGAAAATGAGTAGTATCTTTAACATAAGAATTAAATGATGGTGGAATACATTTAATAACATTATCAACTTATGCTGAAATATTTTCTGCAGGACTACCAATACTAGTTACAATAGGTTTGCCTGGACAACCTGTTTTATGAATCTTTGGCAAAATATAAAAACTACTAAAATGAATTTTGGGTGGTACTAAAAAGTTATATACATTATTATTTATAAGACCCCTAGCTCTCATATCTTTTAAACTAACAAGTATACCCTTGAATAATGAATTAACAGTGGTTAGTGAAATAGGCTCATGAAAAATTTTATCATCTAAAAGCTCCACAGCTTTTTTAACATAATCATCTTTATTCATAATTACTATTCATCCACCTTTCTCAGCTGGTTTTATAATAATATCCTGTCTTTTCAATAAATTGTGTAATGCATTCATCTCTTTCATTGTTAAATTACTCTTATACTTACTATGTAGTTTAAGTATAATTTCATTAATAATATCTTGATATACATTATCAATGTACGTATCTAATAACACATTTTTGATGTGGCGGTGTCCAATCAGATCGTAATTTCCCAATAATATCAGATTCTTGGTTTCCAAAAAAATCTCTTAATCTAAATATTCTTGAAAAATTATCTAAATCCTGATGAATTTTAAATTCATTTTTTGTTTGATAAAATGACTGAACTGTAGGGCTAAAAGACAAACCTTTATTTAAGAGTGAACATTCTGCCTAACTAAGATTAATGTTAGTTAGATTAATCACATTGTTTTCCTTATCATACCATTGACACCTTCTTTGACACTTTATCAATACTTTTATTTTTATTATTTGTATTACACTAACAGTTTCGGCTGTCCTGCAGTCATCATCAGAGCTACAATATTCAAATATATAATTATACAATTATTACACTTATCCATATATATATATATATATATATATATATATATATATATACATAATTAATACACAATATAAACAAAAATAATAATACATTTTAATATGATCTTTATAAATAATCATTTCCCATTTTATTATCTTATCTTCTAAATAATTTTATCAATATTTTATATTAATTTATTTTATATCACTTTATTTCATTTTTTAAATATTATTTAATATAATAATTATAACTTTATCATTTATTTTACTATTTAATGCATATTATTATCATTTTCTTATATTATAAAATCAACTTCTAATCTTGTCTTATTTTTATTAAATATTTCTATCAATTAACTTTACCCACATTCCAAATTATTATTATTATTATTTTATTACAAAAAATTACTTACTTCTTGTTGATTCTATTACCAAAACCCAACTGACAAAAAATTCAAATTTTGTATTTGTTTAACCTCCCTCTATTGTCATTTTCTTTAACTATTTTCTTTTAACCTTTTCAAATTAATATAAAATATTGATAAAATTATTTAGAAGATAAGATAATAAAATGGGAAATGATTATTTATAAAGATCATATTAAAATGTATTATTATTTTTGTTTATATTGTATATATATATATATGTGTGTGTGTGTGTGGATAAGTGTAATAATTGTATAATTATATATTTGAATATTGTAGCTCTGATGATGACTGCAGGACAGTCGAAACTGTTAGTGTAATACAAATAATAAAAATAAAAGTATTGATAAAGTGTCAAAGAAGGTGTCAATGGTATGATATGTTATAATAGAAATCAATACATAGGAGAAGAAGAAGTAGAAAATTATTGTTTTCCTTATTAACTAAACATAAAAAGTCATTGCTATAAATATTTGAATTAGATTTATTAGTGTTTGTATTTCCAGAAACAAAAATATTGTTAGTGCATTCAGAAGAATCTGTAACTCTATGAACCAATGCTAAACCAGCATCACTATCAAGAACAGATGGAACATTTCAGCACAATCTAATGAATGTGAAGATGATATAAATGATTGATCAGTATCAATTGGAATCATATCCGATGTAGAAATATCCGGCACCACATGATTATCAGAAGTCACACAATCAATTAGTGTTTGTGACTGATTAGTAACTAATTCAAATCCTGGATCATTACCCATAACTTTGAACCAATGATACATTTTATTACGAAATTTTTTCACCAATAACTTCTCTCTCAAAAAAAACCCATTCCTGTAATTCCTTCTATTCATCTATATTCATTAAATTACAACTACCAACATTTATAATTTCTTTTTCAATTAGATTAAATCTTACCAAAAATGCATCTTTCAAAATTATATATTAATGCAACAGATGCTTCTATTATTGTATTATCCCATTTAATTGCAATTTCCCTAGGAAATTGGTCTATGTTAGCGATAATTTTTATTCTGAGGCCTTTAGGAATTATGTTATTGTTAATAAAATATGCAAAATTACTAATATGTTGTCTATATCTAACTAATTTATCATATAATTTCCCATGTTTAAGAAACGATGTACTATGTAATGTTTGTCAATTACTTTTAACCTGATTATTATTTAGACGTCTAGAAAAACATTTAGGGATTGCCCCTGTATTATTTATTGTTAGACCCTGTGAATTTTGTTTACTAGAATAATCCCTATTAATATCAAACTCTAGAATAATTAAATAATGATGATTTATAAATGCTTATATGCATATCTGAATAAACCGCATCTGAATATAGTGATAAAACCTATGTATATGTATACTTGATAAAAGGGCTTTTTGACTTCTTCACACAAAATGAACTGGCATAAGCATTCAATTCATACAAATGATGAATTCTATTGGAAAATCTTATCAATAATTATTGTCAATAAAATTGGTTATAATTAAAGATTAATCTAATTGTTTAGTTCCATTTTTGCATCACTAATTATTCATTGCCTCTTGCTCACAAGAATCTCATGCGTCCTGAGCAATGTACGGCAAAATCAGATGACAGTAATTGAGGTTGTAGTGATATGAAACTCTAGTGGTGCCATTTTGGAAACCAAACACATAAATATCTAGATGCTTTCAGTCCCTACGGTGCTCCCTCCTCTGATGAGCATTAAATATTGTTGCATATGGCATGACGTCTGCATTGGGGAATGCCAATAGAGAGTTCCTTCCTGCAATATGCTCATCAAGAAATAAAACCAATGAAGAGTGTTTTTTTTTTGTTCAGTTACAATATATATAAACATAAACACTAGATGGAGTTTTAACATTAGCTTCTAACAAGATTTTGTTTACATAAACGCTGAGAGAGATAGACTTCAATATATCTTTCGTTGTCTCCAACCTTTAGACCATGGTTTCTTAACAACTGTAAAATGATAAAAGTATTTTGGAATTGATGTCAAATAAAATATAATATGTATTGCATGATGTCTGCAAATATGATATGCCATTTGAAAATGACTGTATTTTTTCATGTAAATACTTTATTTTTGATAAAAGTCGATATGTAAAAAGTTTAAAACATTTGATTGTTTTGTATAATCGAGATGACTGGTTTAATTTTAAGAGTAACTCTTAAGTGTTATTTGACTGATATTAAGACAGAATGTGTAAGAAATTTAATAAGAAAGTTATCTTTTCGTTTAAGAAAAGCTTTAAAAATCAGTTTCATGATAATAATAATGTTAATTTGTCTGCTGTGAATCTAGATTTTCAATAATAACTTATATTAAAGCTTGGTTTAAAATATTTTGGTCATCAATGAAATGATAGTGATGTAGAATTGAAAACTATTGTTTAAATTTCTCTAGGCTTAATGAAATGTGAATTAAAAGTTTGTAAGGATTTAGTAAAAAAATAAAAGGAAAAAAAATAAATATATAATGAGTTTTGATTGGAATGTACAAATTTTTAAATTCAAAAAAATTGGCATCTGATAATTTTCTATATATAAAAGAGGGTAAACATTTAATAATGGGTCTATTATTAAAATCTGATTATAAAGATAAATTACTGCTCCAATGAATGATCTTAATTTTATAAAAGTTGATAAAGTAAATATCAAAAGTTTATGCATTCAATTTATTAATGAGATGTTTTAAAGAGCTAAAAATAACGCAAGTGACAATTGTTCTTATTATACAATTCATTCCTCTGGTGGAATATTTCTTAAGACCTTTTCAAATATAAACTTGCATGAAGAGCAAGAACCATCACAATTAATGCTTGATTTGAGGGTGCTTTTTTATTATAACATGTAGATTAATAGAGAAAATGCTACAGCAAATTCTTTGTTTTCATAATATACAATACATTCATCATTTGATTTTGTTGACAAAATTAATAATGTTGATATTGATGTTTATAATGTAATGTGTATCTTTGACATTAGTGAAATGTGGAGATCAATTGATAGAATGGCTTGTGTTGAAATAATTACAATTAAAAAGTGTTAATGTTTAAATAATAAAAAAATATTGTTCAAATATTAAGCTTTATTGATAAAAATATTTATTCTGTTTTATGCATGATTTTTATAAGATGAGTAATGGCTAGCCAATGGGTCTTCCTATAGTAGCCCAAATATGTAATTTTTTAATCTCTATATATGAAATAAAATTAACAAAGAATGCTATCAAAAATAATAATTTATACTATAAATATGTTGATAGTGTTTTTGTATGTGAAAAGTTAAATTCTATTAAAGATTTGTTTGATGAATTAAATAATATAAAAAGGCTTAAAATGGATTAAAAATGAAAGATTAGTATGTATTCAAATTCTAGATTTTAACATAACTAGAACCAGAGATAAACTGGATTACTATATGTCTATTAAACCAATAGCAAAAAGAGGCTACATTCCATATAAAACAAGACTACCAATGTTACACAAAATGACAGGGTTGAAGTTCTTTTTGTTTTGAAATGATAGTCTTTGTAAACTACTCATTGGATAAAGGCAAAAATATTGAAATGTATTCTAAAGAATTGTTAAATGTTGAAAATAATTATGATCATATTTATTATACTATTATAATTTTACTTAAAAATATAATTATAAAAAATAAGATTAATTATGATGTTAATTCTTTGGAAAATAAAATTTGGATATCAATGCCATATATTTTAAATCAACAGGCAAGTTTCATAAAGAACATTTATAAAGGTATATGTGACATTGCATTTTATGCATTATCTACATTAAAATAAATTAATAAATAACTGTAAATATATAACCTTATTTACACATAAAATTGTAGCTTTTCAGAATATCCCCAACCTCAGATCAGATTCTGAAAAGCTTGTTAAGAGCTATTAGAAAGCTCATTAAATAACATTTGTAATACAATCTGATTAAATTAGGCCATTTGATATGTGACTTAATTTATTTGTATAGATAGATAGATAGATAGATAGATAGATAGATAGATAGATAGATAGATAGATAGATAGATAGATAGATAGATAGATAGATAGATAGATAGATAGATAGATAGATAGATAGATAGATAGATAGATAGATAGATAGATAGATAGATAGATAGATAGATAGATAGATAGATAGATAGATAGACAGACAGACAGACAGACAGACAGACAGACAGACAGACAGACAGACAGACAGACAGACAGACAGATAGACAGATAGATAGATAGATAGATAGATAGATAGATAGATAGATAGATAGATAGATAGATAGATAGATAGATAGATAGATAGATAGATAGATAGATAGATAGATAGATAGATAGATACTGTCTCATCTTGAATAGGTCCAAACAAGTTTACTAAGTCAATTTTGAATAAAAAAATGAAGGGAAAACTTAAATAGTATATCTGCTGTATAATATTGATAACATTTTTAAAACTTTGTTAAAATAAAGTTGAGAGTAATAAATATGTAAAAAACTGTGTTAATATACTAAAATTATAAAGTAAAGCTAAATATTATAATTTTTGTATAGTTGGGAATACTGGCAATAGTAAAATAATATACTAAAAGTTCTATTAAACAAAGTGCTAAAAGATAATTTTAAAATAATGGTTAAAAATTAAATAAACTAATGTATTGTTAATAAAAATAGATTTAATATTTATGTTATAAATTATTTATTAAATGTATAATATTTTATGGTGGACAAATGTATTTAATTTATTACAGTTTAAATAATTTTTAAATTTATCTATTCCAAATTGAATCATTGTATTCATTACTTTTTTTATATAATATTTTGTAATAAAATTGATTAAGATATGTCTGTTTTCCGAAAGTAATTATAAAAATTGCTACACATAGTCTCGTTTTAAATCATGTGATCAGCAAATACACATACTTGTGTGCTTACAAAGTTTCTAAATAAAATTTCAAAATTACTTTGAAAATGTTTTTTTTTTTTTTTTAATTGAAACATTTGTATACTATAGAATAAAAGTAAATAATACAAAATGTATGTAATTGGATAGCTTTAAAATAAATGTTGTTAGTAAAATTAAATTTTAAAAATAGGTAAATTAAAATTAATTATTCGATAAATTACTAAAGTATTATTTTTAAAAAAGTTATTTTAAAGTGTTTAATTTGTTTAAATAAAATTATAATATTAATTTAGAATTAAATAATGTAATAATATGAGTCATATATTTTATTTTAAAATTTAATTGCATAAACTTGACAAATATGTAAATTAGATTATAACTTGGAGATTAAAACAACCAATCAAATCAACAGTTCATTTTAGTATAAAAGTATATGCTCTCATTTTTTCTAGCTTGCTTAATAACTTAATAATCTCTTAATAATTTGTTAAATTATTATCATATTTATTATCATATATTAAGATTGAAGTGTTGCTTAGTTTATTCTTAAAATTATTATTTAAAAAAAAGTTTTTGAAGAATTAACAATTTACTAAGTAAACAAATAATGTGTTGCTAAAGTAATCAATTCTCTCCCAGTCATTTTTATTGAAGCTTAAGCCAACTTCATGATAAAATATGGATTTAATATCAAGGATAATGTATTTAAAGGAATTTACAGAAATGCAGATAATTAAAGAAGGTATAATTTTAAATATATTATGGAATAGTTTATATCATTATTTATTTTTATTACATCCATCATTGGTGGAAATGTTGAACAGAAATTTTGAACAGAAATATTATTTTTGAAAGATTATCAATTTTATACATTCTACTTTAAAGATAAATAACTACTTGGAAAACAAAAAAGTATATGGAAAAAACTTAAATTTTAATATTTTGAAAAGTTAAAAAAGAAATTTAATAATGAAACTAGATCTAAAAGAAACCAATGATGCTTACATTAATAACTGTATATGTATTTTCTTAAAAAAAAAAAGTTGCAGTGATTTTTAATTTTAAAAAATGTCTTTTTACAATTTTATTACAAACTTCTTTTGAAAAATGATTAAAAATATAAACTGATATTATTACGGGTATATTTTTATATGACTAGTCATTGTTGAAAATACCATAAATTATTTAATATTGGAAATTATCTGGTATTATAAAAACTGGTTAAAAACTTAATTGTCTGAAAAAGAAATAAATGGATAATTAGAAATAGTATACTAACTAAAGAAATATATCTTTATAAATGACTATATACCCATGTTACTATGGAATGATATTAGAATGGAATATATAAAACAATACATATTTTTTTGTAAAAAAAAATGCATGGATTTATATCGCAGACAACAGTACATCTGAACCCAGTAGGTTCCAAGTGAATGGGAAAAACTCTGGAGCACACTATTTATAATATCTTTTCAAGTGATCACTTCAATAGTTATTATCCTGAAAGCTGCAGATAATAAACTGTATTATTATAAACTTTCATCACGGGATTAATAATTATTCGTCAAAATAATTTTAGATAAAATAGTCAACTTCAGTTTCATTTTTTTTTAACATTTATGAGTTGATGCACCAGGAAGAGGACAGAATGTTTTTGTTTTAAAGGTTTTGTAGTGTCGTTTTAGCAACACGTGTTAGGGAGAACCTTCTATGGAGAAATTAGAAGAAATAAACTTTTTTTAATTTGAACTTTATTGGATAAGTCAGAATTGGAATTTAGTAACTATATATATTTTTTATTTATCTTTTCACATATTAATTATAGTATTAAGTTTTATTAGTGTAGAGTTGAAAAATTACACTTAAATATTGTTTATTTAATTTAATATAAATAATATTTTAAAAAAATATTTTAGTATTTTGCAAAGTTTTCATAAACATTTTAAGATATGATAGTGATTCTGAGTGAATATTATTATTATTATTTAATATGTTTTCTTATATTAAATACTGATTGTTGATAATGTCTAACAGTGACTAACAAGAGTAGTGTCACTAAGTAAATTTTATTATATATATATATATATATATATATATAATAAATTTATATATATATATATATATATATATATATATATATATATATACATATATATATATATATATATATATATATTGTGGCCTGTCTATAGGTGGTATGACCCTAAGCAGAGTTTCCAAGTCCCTTATATTAGGCCCTACTTGGATTCGGGTTAGGCTCTATTAATAAACTTACTATATCCTGACCATTTTCTTTAACTATAACAATTGAATTTAGATAAGATTAGTATTTATCCCATGTTACTTTGACATGAGTAAATATTTCTAAAATAAGATATGTTTTAAATATAATCAATATGAGACTCGTTTACCTATAAACAGATCACATCCCCTTAACATTAAACAAATACAAAATACTTGTTCAATGGCATAAGAATACCCAGATACTCCTCCTTATTAAGTATCTACATACTCTCATGACTAACAATAATATCTAATATATTATTTTATATTTATAACTATTAAGTTTTAATTCAATCACTCATTAAATTAATCTGTTAGATAATTACAGATAAACTTTGATTCATATTATGTTTAATAATTAAGATTAGCAATAATCACAAGAATAACTTTAAAATAAGGAGATCTCAGGAAAATCATTGATTTATTAATTCTTCATACTACCTATGGAATATCAAGAGGGATTTTACAGATTTCCATGGATAGTGTACAAATTAAGAAAGGCTTATAATTTAAATTCATAGTCAAGCTTTATATGTATGTTCTTTAATACTGAATATTAAAATAATATTATTAACTAAACTGTGATTAACACTAATACTTTCACTAATAACTAATGTATCATTTAATTTTATATTAATAAATACACTTTAATAATTGGCAATGTCATCAATGACCTATGGGGTCAAGGCAGCATGTAACAAGTAAAAAATCTTTACTAAAAAGATTTATGCTTATTAAACTGTTAGATTTGCTCTAAACTGAATTGACTTTTCATTTTAATTTTGACTGTGTAGTTTGAGTTGTGTGATGTGGTGAGAATGAGCCCAGAAAAGAAATGCAGCAATTAGAATTTGATAAAACTTTTAAAACAATAATTTTAATCATATTCAATACAAATGACAATAAACATTTCCATTAATATCAAATTTAAAATAACTAATAATAAAATGATATACATATATTATCCTAACAATAACAACAGAAAATTAATTTTCAAAGTATGATTATTAAACAAAACTAATGATTTCCCATTATATGTTGAGATATTTATCCCTATGTATGTGAACTATATATCACACATTCAGTTTATTAAACAATCTTTTTTTTTCTATTTATAGTCCGTTAGTTCAATCTCTACATAATAATAGTACTTGATGATTAAGTAACAATACAAAACAATCAGTGAGAACATAGGGTCATAATTCTGGAGGTTATTAAGCAAACAAAATTAATACTTTTATCTTTCATATAAGAAAGAAAATAATTGTATTTAGTTTATCAATTTGCACATGTAAATACAACCTTCTCTCTGGATTGTGTATATATCATTTTACATACCCTTTCATACTAAAATATCGAGTATATTTATTTATTTAAAGGATTCATAATCTTTAAACTTAACCGAATTATTAAATAACTATTAATATAACAACACTTGAATTAATTCCTTATTAAATTAGTTTTCTCCCCCCCCCCATTATACTAACAAATCATCGATTAAAAATATAAATACCAACATTAGAAAGAAGTTCTCTTTTAACTCTCAGCTAAAGTATAAGAACAATTTTAAATCTTCTAGTTGTTCCACACTCCATAAACTTATCATAATGTTTTTATTTTTCCTTATTTTTTGAAGATTCTGCTTATCCTAAGATTCGCGAGGTATTTGAGTTACTGCAACAATAATCCTTGTTTTGTTCTTTGTTTAGTAATAAAAATTTATTTGTGGCTTGCTTTATTTACTTTAAATGATATATATTTCTCTCCATAGTAAAAAGCACACTTATTATTTCAATTAAAAATGTGTCGTACACTGTTTTTTTTCTCAGCTAAAACTTTATAAAAACTGACATCTCTGCTGGTATGGCTCAAAATAAATAATATATCCAGAATAATAATGAACACTTTCATTTATTACTAATTTAGTTCCATTGAATTTTAAATATATATACTTAACTGTTTCCAAGAGATATACTATTTTTTTATCTATCCTTACTGGATATTTACGGTGTTTATTTATTTCCTTTTGTGTATTACTGCAGTTCATTTTCCCTATGGCACAATTATTGTTACTTTTCCATGAATATATTCGTTGATTATTCATCTCCGATTATTTCTTCAATACTTATTAATTTTCAAGAGATTATTGGGAATTCCGATTATTGACTTGCCCAGTAGAAAAACGATTAATTTATTCCATTATTTTAACAACAGAGCTTATAATTATCCATGTATATTGATGTAGAGTTGTAAATCATAAGGTTTTAGGAATTTTTAATCCAACTTTGTTTTTTTTTTTTAAAAAAAATATCACCAAGAAAAAAAAACTTAGTTACTTATACTTTACGATCAAGAAGCTCTTTTTTTTTACCCCCCTCTCTTGAATTTCATATTCCAAGATTGTTTGAAACTCTTTGATTGGCTAATATTTTCCCACTTTTTTCTATGAAACAATTATTTATTTTGAAAGTTTTTGGTTTATTATTTTAAAATGACCGATTTTCCGTTTTTTTTTTAAAATATTAAAATACAATATTTTTAGAAATTAAATAAAGATAGAATTTACTGTTTTAATTTTAAATCAGTATTTTGTAAAATTAAACCTTATTTATTTACTTTTGAATATAGCAAGATTTGAAGATAAATAATTTCTATTTTTAAAATCAAATGCGCACAACCAATAATTATTCCTCTTTGTAACGCATTGTGTTTACAAAATTACAATTTAAACTTCACTGGTTTTAAATACTAAATAATATTAATTGTTCATCCATCTGCACATATATGACTCTGTAGGTTATTTTCTATATGTATTTTGAGTTAAAATCATTTATAAATTTCTATTAGCTAAATTCGAGTTCAAACCCTATGATCTAATATTTCATTATTGTCTTCTTTTAATAAGTAAATATTATTGGATTTGTAAAATTTAAAATTATATACCAAAATTTTATTTTAGAATAGACTGAGCTAATAAAAAGTGCACAATATATATATTGTCATTGAAAGGCAATATTTTTTGATATTGCTTTTATATGAACATCTGAACACGTGTGTGTGTTAATTACATATAAACCATTATTATTTTTCTAGAGATATAAGCCATGATTATTTAGAAAGATATGTGCACATTTTTTTTTTATATTACTAATGTAATATAATTTACTTATACTTATAATTTTTTATATGATTCTTTAATGGATGAACCCTATTTTAGAAATATTTTGAAAATTGATTTTAATATCTCAAAACGAAATATTTGTATTTTTATTGCTGAGTTTTAAAAGGGAATGAACCTTTTCTTGTAGTAGTTTTAGATTGTTTAAGTCATACGTGAATTTTGTTTACCATTTAGAGTAATGCTAGTAATTTTGCGATGTAGGTTCATAAATATATTGTGAACTTTTAATCGGTAGTGACATTGGGATTATAAAAAGAAACCAATGGATGCTTATATGTAGGATCGATGTAGGAAGAAGAAAAGTAACGTATATTATTATCTTAGTAATTTATGCAAGTAAGGAAACGTAGCCCTTTGTCTTGTATATATTTTCCTGGGCAGTTCCTTTCTGATGTTTTGTATTCTAAAATGTTCGAATAAGAACTGAATAAATAGCCTGGACACTATTATTATATTTGAGGTTAGTAGACAGACAAGTCATACCTCTTCATTTACGCTGTATCCATGTAGATTATCACATATATTTTATACTATTGAATCTTTTCTCTAGTTAGTTCTTCATGGCTATGCATCGTATTGCTATCTTAATTTCAACAGTTATTGCATCGTATAGCATTGTATTTATGAAAGAAAATAATGAATATTTTTTTAATTGTAGTATCGGCAAATACAAATGAGATTGAAAGTAAAGATTAACAGTAATAATAAAGAATGATATATATTTTTTTCATGATTTTATTAAAATATATTTTTAAAAAAACATAAAAGAGATGATAATTATTCAAGAGATTTTGAAAAAAATTTGAAATTTTGATTTTTCATGGTAATGCATATTTTTAAAAAATAAAACATCCAAAATGACCAACACAGAATACAATGAGTGCTTATGTTTTTGTGAATATTATTTTATATTTTTAAACATAAATGAAACATACATATAAGGATTTTATTTAGATTAGTGCCAAGCAAAAATATGTAAAAGTATATCAATCATATTATTTTATTAAATTCAATTTATTTATCAAACAAACCCAGAAGAGTATTTAAAATAACACTAGCAATATCACATTATGTTTGATTGATTTACTGTAGGGAAATTTTTGAACATATTTTAAGGCTGTATATTTTTTAAGTATATCAGATTTATATTTATGTACACTTACGATAACCATATGTTCAAACTATGTTAAATAATGTATAATTTAGTATTAAAACTATAAAAGTATTCTTAATTACTATTATTTTAAATAAATGTGTTTAAAAGTGTGTAAGTCGGGGTAATGGCTTATTTACTTGTTGATTTTATTATTTTTAAACGAAGACGTATGTAACTTAATATTATTTTCATTAATTTGATATTTGTTAGATTTTATCAATCACAATTGTAAATAGTGTATATAGTTTGTTAAAATCATATAATAAAATTTGGTAAACTTGTTTTTATAAAACTTTGTGTTTATTGATTTTATTCACCACCACAAATACATGATTTGCAGATAACAAGATAAACATAATATTTGCACAGTACAGATATAATTGTTTTTTTAAGAAATCACAATGATTTAAAATATAATATAATTGAATATTTTATGCTTCTTTAATATTGTTATTATGGTCATAATTAATTGCACAATTTATTACATAACATTGTAACGTGGCTTGTTGCCACATATATTCAGATTATACCACATTGTCTATTTAAGATGCCACACAAAAAGATTATATTATTGTTGTTATTATCATTATTCTTAGTTACCATAATATTAAACAGTGAATAAGACTAATAATTATTTAATTAGGAATAAGATTATTAGTTATTATTATTAGTTAGGTGTAGTTGAGGATGATACAAATTATCTTACTAAACTTGACTACAGGAGATTATAAATTGATTAGAGTTATTTTAAAGAATCTAAGATTATTTTAGTTATATTATTTTAATAAAGAGATTAGGATTTTAATTAGTAACATGTTAAATTGATTGTTATTATTTTAAAGTCTTAAGAATGCTATTAATTTGTTATTATTTAAAATAATATGGGGGGTAGTATTCTTATTCCATTGAGATTGTATCCTGTGGGATATTGACTCAATGTAATTATTTATTGTTTGTACTTCACTTCATGGTCTCATGATTTATTAATATTTTATTTATTTAACTTTATCATAGGATATCTGTATTATTGATTATATTAACATTATAAATATTTTAGCCGCGTGTAATTATATTATCTGATCTAGTCGTATTTCCCTATTATTATATTTCTAGTTAGTGATGGTACAATATAGATAGACAGACATACAGACATATACATAAATAGATAGATAGATAGATAGATAGATAGATAGATAGATAGATAGATAGATAGATAGATAGATAGATAGATAGATAGATAGATAGATTGATAGGTAGGTAGGTAGGTAGGTAGATAGATAGATAGATAGATAGATAGATAGATAGATAGATAGATAGATGGATGGATGGATGGATGGATAGATAAATAGATAGATAGATAGATAGATAGATAGATAGATAGATAGATAGATAGATAGATAGATAGATAGATAGATAGATAGATAGATAGATAGATAGATAGATAGATAGATAGATAGATAGATAGATAGATAGATAGATAGATAGATAGATAGATAGATAGATAGATAGATAGATAGATACGTTTGTTTTAGAAAAAAAAAAGGTTTTTCTCGGAGCTAATTCTTTCTCAAATCGTAAGAATGTATGTGACAAGATTTAAAATCATTATTTTTTTTTACTTTTTTCCCCTCACTCTCAACTTCTGGTGGTTGAGAAGTTTAAAAAATATTTTATCTTCTAATAGCTTTTTCCAAATATTATGAATTCTTATTAAATTACATTGCTCAATTATGCTCTCATGTATTTTAAAATGTTTTATAGCTTCCATTAGCATTCTCTTGTCATAATATTCATTATTTGCCAGAATATGTGTTTTTAAAATTGATGTCATGGTCAGTTAATTTAATGTGTGAATACATGGTTGATAAATTTTATTTTTTTTTACTGCCAAAATGTTTTCTTTCTTACTTATTTTCATTCTCAACAAACTCCAAAAGGGAGATTTCATCTACACTAAGAAACTACAAAAAAAAAATATCTTTAGAATGTGGAATTATTTTATTATTTTTTAAATGTATTACAAATTGTGTGGATATTAGTTTCTGTAAAACAAACCAATTTAATTAGTTAATCTTTTAATATATGGCAAAACAATATTAATTTTTGAAGTATTAAAGTCTATTTTCCTATTACATAAAAATAAGTTATAGGAAAATAGACTTTAATACTTCAAAAATTAATGTGATCAAACCATTATGAAGAGCCATGTTTATAGAATTATGGATATCTTGGTGAATATAGCTTTCATCAGAAAAAATCTCTTAGTTGTATCTAACAATGTATTTGCCACTGAAAATGTCATTTCTTATTATTTGAAAAAAAATAATCTGATGAACGTATTTGCTATTGTACTGAAACATCTGCTATTTAGTTATTATATTTTATTACACAGAAGCTCCCTTAAATAAAACTGTGAATTAATTTATCTGTGAGATTATTTATTAATATTTAATTTGTTTTAAAATTCATGGCTACATTAATATTGACATAGTAAAGCCATATTTTCAAAATTGATAATATATTGTTGATATCAAAATTGAAAATATGGATGCAAATTAAATAATAAATATTTACATTGATATTAAACTTTCAAAAACAATTTATCACTTATCTCTTACTTACAGGTCCAATCCAAGCAGGGATCTTGGGTAAAAAGACCCCAATGTTTTGGTTGTTTGGTCAAACAGTGAATATAGCTTATGATATGCAAAAGACAAGTGAAGGTAATAAAATCTTTAGCATTAACATATTCTATCATATTTTTTGTTATACACCTGGGTCTTATTTTATGCGATAGATAGGTTACTCAGAAAACACGCACAAACAAAATCATGCAAAAATAGACGTAACATACATTGAAAAAGGGGGGATGTAGTCTGTGATTTTTTAAAATTTGTGTAAAAGCAAAGCACCAACGTAAAATTACTTTAAATTTGCGCAAAAAAAAAAAATAAGGAAATAAAATATGACTAATAAAAAATTTCAAATTTGAAAAGAATTGATACAATACAAACTTTTTTTAACTATAATATTTAATTTTATTCAAAATAATAATTTTTATGCATAATTTACAGTACAGTAATTTACATTTTTATACACGTTTTAATTATTATTGCTAATTGCTGAAAAACACGTTCGTTTGTAAACTGGTAAAAAATCAAATTTTTCACAAGAGGAAATACAACTAATGCCAACTTCACACTCATGTTGTATCAATGATTTTCTGTTGACAATGTAATTAGTAATAAATCTTTGAAATGATGATTTTATTAATTGTTTATGAAGCTCGCGATATCCAGACATACAACTATTTAGCTCTCATTGGAATTTAAGAGCATGTTAATGATTAGTGTCATTAATAAGAAAATAATAATTGATTACGTTCATTTTTAAAAACAGAATGTGATTTAAAATACAAAAGTAACATGCACAATGTTTGAACAATTTTACATTATAATCTTGTAAAATTTAATGTGTGTATACATAAAATGTGGAAATCATGATTTTAATTTCATTATTGCATAAAATCTTACTATTATAGAACACTGAAAATATTGAAATTACTAAGATGAAAGTCAAATTCCAATAATATGCTATTACTTTCAATATAACATAAGTGGTTGAAATTTATTATTTAAAGTAATAGCGCATTATTGAAGGTCGACTTCCGGTGAAACATGAATCACATAACTTCAAAATCATGTTAAATAAGTCCGCATAAAAACAGACCCAGGTGTATTATTAATTGAGATCAATTATACAAGATCTATTTATATCTTTACTTACAATTATTAGATCTACAGATTGTGTAACTTTATTGTTTTTAGTCCTGGTGGCAGAATTATATAAAATAATATTTAATTATCAATATATAATAAATATTACAATATAAGAATATATTAATTAGTAAGGTGAAACTATATATATATATATATATATATATATATATATATATATATATGCTTGTTTGGAGGTCTTGGTAAAGCTCCATCTATTGATCATTAATACAAGCGATAGCAGGTTTTTACGTATATAAAACTTGTTTTTGTTTTTCATAAATGTACCTTTAAAGTTTTTTTGCAATGATATAGATTGCAGAAGCTTTCACTATGTGGAGAATCTGAACTGATATCAGACCCATAAAGCTATCCAGTTTGATAGACTGAGTTTGAAGACATTTAGGTGTCTAAAAAATTCATGCTTGGAAACTGATAGAAACATTTTGCATAAACGCTTGGATTTAATATTTAGGTCTAGTTTCTATCTTCTATCTCTCACTGATGAGAGCAAATCAGCTTGAAATCATCTGATCTGAGGGTGGAGCAAAATGAAAGAAACAGTGAATATTGACTCTGACGTTTATGTAAACAAATACACTTGTTTGGAGGTCTTGGTAAAGCTCAATCTATTGATCATTAATACAAGCAATAGCAGGTTTTTACGTATATAAAACTTGTTTTTTTGTTTTTCATATATATATATATATTGAACCTATCACTTCAATCTTCTTTTCATCTCTGATGGTGCTACTAGGCTACTTTCAACATAGAAAATTTAATTTACATTGATCTAGAGTTAATGATGATAATTGCTAACTGTGACATGCAGACGGGAGATCTTTAACATTGTTCAGACCATTGAGAAAAGTACAGAGACAAACAACAGCTAAATATAAATATAAATATTTCTAAAGTTTCTTAAATCCATAAATAAATATTAGTCAAACAAAATATGAAAGTCTGATCTAAATACCTCCATCTTGTTTATCAGAAAGTGTACAAGAGTATTGACATCAATTACTTTGACATAATTATTCTCACCTAAGAATTACAAGGAATTATGATATTTTTCTGTCAGCAATTTATCTAAAAAAATTCACTTTCATTTATTTAAAGATTTCAAAAGAAAACAATCTTGTCCAAAAGACAACAACAGTGCAGAGTGATGTTTTATTAGAATCTGACAGAACCTTGGGATATAATAGGAATTGCCTGACAACACTGATAACACACGGTTATGTCTTTTCAGGTTGATTCTGACAAAAGAGGAAAAGTTGCAATATTGTGTAGTCTGAAATAAAACAAAAATCTATACAATTTAAAAAATAAAAAACAACGAAGTAAACAATCCATAAATTTCTTCCAGCAGAGTGTGCAGAGTTTATTTTTTATAGTTCAATATGGTTTGATTTCTATTTTTTGTGCCAGGAGTATGTAAGCAATATTCATAATCAGGTTTGGACTAAGGCATTATCGCACCTTCATGATGATGCAATTATGGAGCTCTGATATTTGTCTTGAAAAAAAGTAGCATGACATATTTATTAACCTTGTTATTCATTTTGGTTGGATCATCTCTGTTTCCAATAACTTAGAATATTCACTTCTTCCATTAGGAAGTAGGAAAGCAATAATTTCTGAGCACAGGAAGCATCAAACACAATTTGAAAATATCCCAATTTCAATGCACAAAAATATAACATCAATGATCTATGTTTATCATTAGTGAATATAAACGTTATGTAGATTAACAGTCCATCATTAGTGAATCTAAAATTTAGAATAATAATAGTAAAAAAACCTGCAAGTTTTATGTAAAATTGTTATCTTTCACGAAATCTTGATTAAAAGATATTGACAATGATAAATTTCTATGTCCCTTTTAATCATAATTATATACAAAATCCAAACAGGGCCCTTAGCTATTTTCAAATATTAAATAAATTTAAATTATTACACTGTACAGTCTTACACCTGCACATACACAACCCACAACTTTCCAAGCCATCTCATATTGTTGATGCACGTGATCACACACATGTTGAAAAGATAAATAATCACCAATATATATATATATATATATATATATATCATGCTAAACCAGCACTCATCAGTTGGTCCAGATTACCATCTCCACACATATATACAATCAGTACTCAGCTTTATATTAAGATAGCCAATCTTCATACTTTAATGGACAGGCTTCAAACTACTCAATCACATTTTTTTCAGTCTTAGTAAATGAGATCTCAGCTTGTAAAATTATTGTAATCAACAAAATAAAAAGAAACTGCTCACAATCAAAACTCTTTTTTTAATTGAAATATTTTTACAATCAAGCATCTATGTTATAGTATGTTTTCTCCATACATAAAAAAATACCATATGAGTTTTTAAAATTCAGTTTTCTTTTAAAACTTTATATATATTCATGTTAGTTTTGATTTTATGAAGGCTGACTATAAAGCATCTAATATATATATATATATATATATTAGATGCTTTATAGTCAAATTTATATTTATATATATATAGATCCATCTTTTGGACATATATATATATTGATCTTTAATTAAAATTAAATTTTAATCATAATAAAAATAATAAATGTAATGGTCATACACTATTACAAACAGTCTTTGAATCCACAGAAGTGCTTTCTGTTAATTTCTAAAGCTTGTGTCATCTGCCATTAAATTAAAAAAACAAAGTGAAAGCAAACATCATAAATTCAAATCCCATGAATCCCATATTTTAATTTTAGCAGCTTGTCTATTTACTAAATACATTTTATTACTATTTATAAAAATTGCCTCATTAGTTTTTTTATGGTCTCTCTCTTTATCTAGAAAATTAAGAAGGCATTTTTTATAAATAGGAATAAAATGCATTTAATAAATAGACAAGCTGCTAACATTAAAATACAGGATTTGTGGGATTTTAATTTATGATGTTTGCTTCTGCTTTGTTTTGTTTTTTGTTTTGTTTTTTAATTTAATGGTAGTTGAGACAGATTTAAAAAAAAAATAACCTAAAGTAGTTCTACAGATTTTAAGACTGTTTATAATAGTATATATATATATATATATATATATATATATATATATATATATATATATATATATATATATATATATATATATATATATATATATATATATATATATATATATATATATATCTATTCGTGGAGAGCACTCCACATGAAATTATTAGTTACAATTATTAAAAGTAAACAATTTTCATAAATAATGCAAAAGTTTTAAAATTGATTAATAAATGATAAAATCACTGCAGAATAATCTGTTGTAAATAATTGAATAAATTAGAAAAAAATATCTCATATGAAAATAAATAAATTTATAGAATTTTGAAGAGTTTTTTTTTATTATTATTATTAGTTTAAAACAAAACACACTTTGCTAAAAGTCAATTAATTCTCAGTTTTATGTAATAAAAAATAATTGGAAGGAGGAGAGAATTCAACTTTGAAAAGTTAAAGGTAGTTGAATTTCAAATAATTAAAAATTAAAGTTATTTCTTATTTGTTTAAAAGTTAATTTTATAGCAGTTTAAAAATAAATCTTTTTCATAAAATATATCTTTTCATTTAGATTAAAGAAAAAAAGTTTCTTCCCCATTATTTAAAAGAAATAAAATGTATATGCCCATAAGTGGGGAGATTGTAAACATAAAAGAATAGTAAAATATGTGCATGTTAATAAAATGGAATATGAAAGTTAAATATTAAAAAAAATGTATAATATAAAAGAAATTCCCTCAAATATTGCAAATACCCAGGAGCTATATAAAACATAATTAGCAATGGCTACTAATTAAAGAATACATAAACTAGTAATTAATTAAAACCTTATCAAAAATTTAATCAAAAGAAGTTGCCGCATTTTCAACAATGTATATAGTTGGTGGGTATAGAAACTAATTAAAAATGATAACTGTTCATCATATAAGTAGTTAGTTTTTCACAATCAGTTTTACAATCAGTTTACAAGCAGTCTTTAGTCAGCCTTGTCATGTATCCAGAGTTAGTGTTTTTTCATAACAATGCATTGTTAAAAACCGTCAGAAGCATATGGCCAGACTTTAACCTCAGTCCAATGGAACATCAGCAACCTGCCCGATAAAAGTAATACCTAACTAATAATTGAAACAACCAGAGATATCAACCTCTCTTAAATAATAGTATTACAATATAGCAATCACAGAAATCTCCACAAAAGCCTAAAATCCAACTACTTGGTAAAACTCATATGACACAGCTAACAGCAAGAAGTTGCCATGTCCCAAAATCTTATAGGTAATGAATAACATTTTCTTATTCCATTTGTGATATTAATGTTGACATTGCAATAAGTTGAATCCTTCAGAGTCAGTAAAACCAATGAACTCTATAGCATGTATAAAATAAACTATTCATCTGTGTGTTTTAAATATTTTGTATTTATTTAATACTTTTTGTTATATTATATTGTGTGATTTATTAAGAGTGTGTGTAGTTATATATGAAAATCATTAAGTTAATTAAGAGTTTATAATAGTGGTTTCTAAATTATAATAGTATACATTTTGTTAAAATAAATTATCTTTTAAACTTAATAATTGACAGTCAATTCTTTTACCACTAATTAAAGCAGTAATATATTAGTTTATTCTTTTGATTAAGCTAGTTGGTAGTTTGTGAGTGTTGAATTAGTTTAACAGTATACAGATCATGTTAACTGCAGTAGTTAGCTAATGCCTGGAGTTTTTCTGAAACAAAAAAAGTGCTTTGAATGATAGGGGTTGAATTTTGCTACCGAGAAGATCTTTGACCTTCAAATGTGGTCACAGTTATATATTTTTATAGCTCTGGCTTAGGCACTATGTACCCTCCAGGAATTATGCTTCTCTTCCTAAGGGAACTGACATGGAGCAATACTTAAATTGTTTTGGTGTAGAACAAATTAATAATAAATAATTGTATCATATTTATAATTATAAAGTAAGTCTTACATTATTGTTTCACAAGTTTATATTTCATAATATTATTTTATTAAATAGTAACATTTCATTATAGATGAAGTTTTCCATACAATCTATCACTACTTTTGTTTTATTTGGCTTTGCCCAATGTGGGAGCAGAACCATCATAAATGACAGTTAATTAAATGTTTTTTATTGTTTTAAAATATTCAAAGAAACACTAAATTGTGTAATTGTATTTAAAAAAGTGGCATAATTAAAATTAAAAAAATGACCAAATTTTTTTTTTTTTTATTTTAAATTAAAATAGAGAAAGTAAAGACAGTTAGATATTTTGAGTGGAGTTATTGTATTGAGTATGGGTAGAAAAAAAAGGACAAAAAGTTGGAGTCAGTTATATGTTCTGTTTAAGAAAATAAATAAACAGTTAGTATTTAAATTTATTGAAATAGAAATTTTGTTTTGAAAATGGTGGAAATAGAATAAAAAAAGAGTGAGATACAAAAGATGATGAAAATGATGATGATCATGATGAAAGAAATGCATCAGAAATTTAGGAAAAATCAACAAGAGTTCAAAGCAGAATTGATGAAAGAAATGTGTCAAGAATTTAAGCAAAGTTAGCAAGTGTTCAAAGCAGAATTAAAGGAAGAAATGTGTCAGGAATTCAAGCAAATTCAGCAAGAGTTCAGAATAGAAATGATTAAAGAAATGAAGGTAATGAGTGGTGAAATAATGGAGGAAATAGAGAGAAATGATATTGTTATAGAATCCATACAGATATGTTTGACTAAAGAAACTCAGGAAGTTGAAAATGAAGTCAAGGTTGTAGATGTAAATGAAGAGAATGATGAATTAGAAAATGTAGATCGAAAGATAGAAGATAACATAAAAGAGTTTTCACGAAGAAATAAAAAAAAGGTTAAAGTAAAAGTTCATTTTAAACATAGATTTAAAACAAACAGAAAAAGCAGGAAAAAATATTCTCAGTTTGAAGAACTATGGAGATTTGCTAAGTATGAAGGTTTTCTAATTTACAAGGCAGAAAATAGGATGGATCAGGAAAGAGACAAGGCAGCAAATTATAAGTGAGGGAGAGATACAAGGGAAAAATAATTTATATTGTAGAGTTAGAAGGTGAAAAGAAAGAGCCACCTGACCAAGTGTAATTAACATTAATTGGATGGAATAAAAAAAAAAAAACAGAAAGAAACAATAAGGACCGGAAGTGGACTATGAGTTGAATAAAAATTTAGATGTAGGTGATAAACTTGAATCTAAAAATTTCTCTACTTAAAACTAAATAATATATTTTAAAACAAGAGGAATTGTTTTTATAAAATAATAATAATGGAGGGTTCACTGGATAAATTTTTTTTTCTGTCACACATATATTAATAAAGAAAAATGTCCGTAATTAAATGGGTCAAATTAATAATTTAAAGTAATGTTTGCAGGATTAACTAAATGAATAAAATAAAGGAAACACATATAATAAAGTAATCAAGATAAATAAAAACATATGTAGATAATAAAAAAGTAGCATAATAAAACAATTTTTTTTCTTTTCAATACACACAAGTTAATAAGAGAAAGTTAAATAAATATGTTGAAATAATCGTCATAATGGCTTAAAATAATATTCATAATGGTTAATATAAATAAATAATATAAATGAAATGTAAATCTAAGTTTAAGTTAAGAGTGTATAAAAGATTGTAGTTAATTGAAAGGAGGGTAGCAAGCATAGAATTTAGTTTTTGGAAAAGTTAAAGTTGTTGGCTGGATGTAAATAGTATCCATAATGAACTGTCAGGGATCACTTCTCAAGGAAGATTCCCCATTCTCTTTAAAAATCTGCACTGGGAATAACCGGAGTAAGCTGTGAATAACTTTTTAGGGAGAGAGTCCCATATTTCATACTCCTCACAAAGCATAAGTCGAATTGGACAGTAGATGAATCCTGCCATTCACAGTGATCTTTGCTTTTCACAAATCTTTGGCAAAAACCCCAGCATATGAAGCTTCATGTCACATATATGAATAAGTCAGTATAAACCAGAAACTCTGCATCTACTTTATTTAAGATCCCTGTATCACAAAAAAAATAGTGTTGACCTTATGGTTGTGATCTTGCTCAAGATCATTGTAAGCAATCCCATCAGTCTTAGAGGGAAAAAAACACAATCAAATAAGATTGGCCTCAACATATATAGGCCAGATATAAAGAAAGTAAACTTAGAGGAATAAAAGTTAATGTAAATAGTTCGGATTTAATAAAGAAGGTACAAAAGATAAAATGGTCAAAATGACACATTTTACTCTTGTTGGTGAATATTGTAATGTACCACTAATGGAGAGAACTCCATGGTAAATTGTTAATTATGATTATTAAAAGTAAACAATGTTCATAAATAATGCAAAAGTTTTAAAATTGATTAATAAATGGTAAAATCACTGCAGAATAATCTGTTGTAAATAATTGAATAAATTAGAGAAAAATATTTCATATGAAAATAAATAAATTTATAAAAGTCAGAATAGTTTTTTTTATTATTAAATAATAATAAATACAGTTTTCTAAAAGTCAATTAATCCACAGTTTTATGTATTAAAGAATACTTGGAAGGAGGAGAGAATTCAACTTTGAAAAGTTAAAGGTAGTTGAATTTCAAATAATTAAAAGTTAAAGTTAATTCCTTATTTGTTTAAAAGTTAACGTTATAGCAGTTTAAAAATAAATCTTTTTCATAAAATTAAAAATATATCTTTTCATTTAGATTAAAGAAAAAAAAAGTTTCTTCCCCATTATTTAAAAGAAATAAAATGTATATGCCCATAAATAGTGAGATTGAAAACATAAAAGAATAGTAAAATGTGTGCATGTTAATAAAATGGAATATGAAAGTTAAATATATTAAAAAGTAAATGAAATTCTATAAGATAAAAGAAATTCCCTCAAATATTGCAAATACCCAGAAGCTATATAAAAACATAATTAGCAATGGCTCCTAATTAAAGAATCCATAAGCAAATAATTAATTGAAATCTTATCAAAAATTTAATCAAATGTAGTGGACAAGATTTCAACAATGTATATAGTTAGTGAGAGTAGAAACTAATTGAAAAAATGACAAGTCATAACATAAATAGATAGTTTTTCACATTCAGTTTTACAATCAGTTTACAAGCCATCTTCAGTCATACTTGTCATGTGTTTTTTTCATAACAATGCAGGGTAATCTATTGTAATAATTTGAAGCCTCAAGTCAGTAAGACCAATGAACTCTATAGCATGCATAAAATGAACTATTGATGTCCATGATTTAAATGGTTTGTGTTTATCTAATACTCTTTGTTATATTATATTATAGTGTGTGATTTATTAAGAGTGTGTGTAGTTACATATAAAAATCATTGTTTAAGTTAATTAAGAGTTTATAATAGTAGTTTCTAAATTATAATAGTAAACGTTTTGTTAAAATAAATTATCTTTAAAAGTTAATATTTGTACCATTATTTAAAGCTGTAATGTGTTAGATTATACTTTTGATTGAGCTAGTTGGGGTTTTGTGGGTGCTGAATTAGTTTACCATTATTCAGAGCATGTTAACTGCTGTAGTTAACTGATACCTGG
>JAQFVV010012674.1:921187-1183687 GCA_028023455.1 Epiperipatus broadwayi | reverse complement strand
TTTTATTTGTTTAATATATACCTGATTATTTTGTTAACTATTACAAAACACATTGGCAGTTTTCATAATCTGTATTTATTTACCTGCCCTTAGTTGTACAATAAAGAATCTTTAAACATGTTTCGTTTGTGCTGTTTGTGCAAACAACAAAATTTTTTTGCTGGCTATTTGTCAAGTTATTTCTTCGGGTTGTCTGAAAATAGTCAATTTCTTTCTGGATTACGTAAGATCATAATCAAATATATGTTGCTGTCTTGTAGGTGAGATCAACCATGTTTACTTTGAATGTAGCATTATGCACAGCAGTCCTGCGGCATTTTAACAACAGTAATTAGAATATTACTGCTCGGACGTTCGCTCTGGGTACGTTGGTTTCCGGCAGGACAGTAACTGTTTTATTATCCCTGATTCAGGAAACTAAAGTTGTGGTTTGTTTTGTAATTTTACAACTGGCCAGCAAGAAGATATTTTCCTAACCATTTCTTCTATTTTAAGTGAGATAATTTTGCTGCCAAGGTGTTTTATGCCTTCATGTTTGTCGTACTCTTGTGCACTCTCTGGTAAATACGCATATGTTACTATAACCACTTTTGTATTCGTGGCAAGATGTCTTCCTTCTATTGCACAACTTTTAATAAAATTAATAAATTGTTTAAACTTAATTTGGCTGATGTTTGTCTTTGTGCTTTGATTTCTCAACTGTCTAAATAATATTTAAAATATCTTGTTCCTCCCTGAGTGTAGGTCGATGCCCTTTTGATTCGCATATCCTGTCCACCCTAAAATAAATGTCTAGTTTCTTTTTTCGGGCTAGTGATGCCCCCAGGGTCAGTATATGTGAATCTCAAAGATCTTTCTCCCGTTACAATATATATATATATATATATATATATATATATATATATATATATATATATATATATATATATATATATATATATAACCATACCATCTCTTTCTATCTCTCTATCTGTATATATATATATATATATATATATATATATATATATATATATATATATATATATATATATATATATATATATATATATATATATATATATATATATATATATATATATATATATATATAGTTTTTAGAATTCAGGTAAATGAAGCTACAAAAATACTTTTACAACAAAATGGTCTTTATATTTTGGAACCTAGAAAACAAACTCTTGGATATGTAGTATGTATTCAATTTCTTACACCAACTATACAGTTATCATAATTTTTTTTTTGCATTTTATATAGATAATGATCACATTTATTGCAATGCTTTTGTTTTGGATAATTAAGAGAAAATTTAAAAAAAAAGATTTTCATCCCATGTTTAGATTTAAATTATCTATCATAGATATTAACTTTCATTTGATTATAATATTTTAATAAAACATAATTGATATTGAAAAGTTTAGATATACAGGTTCCATTTTCTGTTTAAAAATTTATGGAGTACTGCATTTTGACATTCTTTATCAATACTGTGGTAACTCATAAATATACAAGCTTATATTTGTTTTAAGAAGGGATTTGCTGTAAAACCGCTTTCTAGTTCAAATGTATATCTAGTTTATTACAATTTCAATGTATAATTTAAAACCATACTTTTCACTGACAGACTCATTTTCAAACTTTTAGTATTAGTTGTCTTTTTAATATCATATTTGGTTTTTACAGAAAAAAAATTAGGTTATGGGGAAAGAAAATAAATATGTAAATTGAATTTTTTTTAAAAAAAAAATCCTGCATTTAAAAAAGCAAAATATAAAAACAAAAATAATATAACCATATAAATAAATAAATGAAAATTTTGATTTTTAATTTATTCATCTATAAATACATTTTACCAATATAAATAAAGAATATAGACTTTATTTTTAACATTAATTTATAAACCAAAAAAAAATAAATGATATTCTATTGCATCTAAATTTGTTATTCATCATTTGATAGCTTTCACTTATTAGTATCAAAATTGAAGTATTATGGTTTTGTACAGTTTTAAAAATATTTCAACTTGTTTAGTTATTGGTTAGGGAATATAGAATCAGTTAAAGTTAAAAATGGTGTGGGACTAAGGCAAGGATGCCCTATGTCACCTATTTTGTTTTTGTTGTATTTAAGTGAAATGGAAAAAACATTAGAAAGATTAGAAAGAGGGATAGAGATCCATTAAATAGGTGGTAAGGGAATATATATTTTGTCCGGTCTTTTTTTTTTTGTGGATGATATATTTTTGTTTGCAGAAAGAAGAGAAGATATGTAAGTTATGCTGAGGACATGCTGCAAAGGTGGGTAACGAAATGGGGATTAAATTTAGTTTAAAAAATCAAGTTTAATGATTGTTAATATTGGGGAAATAGAAGATGTAAATTTTTTATTGGGCGATAAAAAGCTAAGGGTTGTGGATAGATAAAGTTATTTGGGAATTATTTTAAGTAATGAGAGAAAATGTTTGAATGAATGGGTGAAAAAAAAATAAATGAAGCAAAGAAAAGAAAGGGATTGATAAAGAACTTAACAGTGTTTTTCTATAATAAAGATGAGTTAGCTAGAATTATATGGAAAGGAGTTGCAGTACCAGGGTTAACAGATGGTAATGATGCATTATATGTTAATAAAGGGATATTATATTACTTAGAAAAAGTACAATTTAAGTAGGAAGACATGCATTGAATACATATGTAAGGGCAATAAGGGAGGCAATTCAAAGAAAAATGGTCAAGTTATTATATTAGGGATTCAAAGAGTAAAATAAAAGTATTTGGTAGATTGCAGTTTATGTGTAATAAAAGAATATTCAAAATAATATTTAATTGCCTTATGAGTAAAGGGAAGGCAACAAGATATGTAAGAAAAGTAATGTGGTATGTAAAAGATTTGGAAAAAGGAATTATTTCAGTATACTTGAACAAAAGATGGTATGATTATATTAGAAGGATTGTTGAGTTTTATAGTAGTAAATAATGAGATGAAAGATTATATTTATTAATAAAGAGTTAGGGAGAGTGAGAACTAGTATGGAGAATAAAAAAGTTTAAATGTATATAGAACTAAACAGAATAATAGCTATGAGTTAATATATGATAATAGTAAGAAAAGTAGTTTATTTTTAAGTCTTAATGGATCTTTAGCAATGAGAGAATATACATGTAAATGGAAAAATATGGGTGATTTATTCTGTAAATTGTGGAATAAAGGAATAGAATATATTAGGGATCTGTTAATTGAATGTAAATGCTTGAAACCAGAAAGGATACAAATAATGAAGTTATGGAAGAGTCAGTATGAAAAAAGGGATTATAAAGAATGTGGATTATTGGTTTTTATGCTGCGTTTGGGGAAAGTTAAGGAGGGTTTAGATATAAAGACAAGAGAGTTGATGAAGATTATGTTGTGCAAATGGGATGGAACAGAATATAGGAAAACTTAGAGTGGGAATGGGAAATAAATTGGCTAATTGGTTTATCTGGATTTAATGGCTCAAAGATTCCTGACTCTGTTTTAGAAGCCATAGTACATCACATCACAGAAGTCACTTTATAGGTGCATTGTTGAAGGGAACACTTGCTAACAACTGCATCTTTCTAAACTAATTACAACCTGCTCTATAAGAATAAAACTTCATCCCTTATTGAGCTCATTGTTTATGATTATTTTTAAAATCTTATGAAAAGCACATACAGTAATATATTTTAATCACTGTTGTATGCTTTTCTATTTAAGACTTCTGTAGATTGTTCTTTATAACAACCCTTGGCATACTTTCTGCTTTAATATTGCAAATGAATGATTCTCACAACGATATTTTGGCTTTTGGACAAAATATTTACAAACTGTGATAATATATTTCATGTTTTTTGTGGTATCATTCTGATTTATGACATCGTGAGTTTGACTACAGCATCATGTAAGTGGTTTATCAGATTCTTATTAAAAGAACATTGTAAATATAATGCTTGCATCTTAGATTGTACAAAATGTTTTCCTCATTCTGTCAATCTAATTTTTAAAGGGCATGATATATAAAATTAACCAACTGAATAGCATTGAATATATGGACTCTTTTGGAAGTACTTTAACATCCACTATTTTTTTTTAATATTAGTTGCCTTACCAACCTATTTCAATGTTCTTATACTAATACATTTTCTATTAAAATTAATTATTAAAATAACAGAAATATTTTTTTAATTATGCTTGATATTACTCCAAATACTGAAATTACACCAAATTTTTGTTGTTTCATTATATATAAATAAATCACTATATTATATATGAAATAAAATATGTTCTATGGAAATCCTTCTGCTCTCAAAAAGTGTAGCAGACATTTCAAAATGCATCCATAGTGATAACAAATTTTGATATGTTGGCTTATGAATGGTTGCAATACAAAAACTAAAAGAAAATGAAAAATATTTATAACAGTGCAGTGGACTATTTAACTCCCAGAAGATCTTAAAATTTATACAAAACAGTCTTTATGTTGATGAGATTCATGTAGTAAGTGCTATAAACATTGTCAAAATGGGCAAGAAAATTCTGGTACTGATGTTATATAACATTTCAGACATATAATTCATCATGTGATATTTAAAAAGTCTAGTTATGATAATCTCTACATTAATAGTTTATTATTAATAATAACTAAAAGAATGACATAACATTGTTTATCTCAAAGTTATAAGTTCAAAAACATTGACACTTTTAATCAAACTGCAATATTTTCCTTATCATTATAAGACTAAACAAATAATGAATGCATGTAAAAGTAATCTGGGCTGCATATAATGCCCATCTTGGGAATCAATTATTATTTTCATGTCTTTGGACATAAATTTTAGGACTGTGTGAAGAAAGACTATATAAGTGGAATTCAATTCAAGTTTAGTTTAAAATATCTATACGAAATTTAAACTGTATTATGTTCTATGTATATTTTATTCCATTAAAAAAGCCAAGTGGATGTTTAATGAAAATTTAATGAGAAGGTTTGTTCAAAATTATAGGTTAAGTGTGTTATGAACCAAGGTGAAAGATGTCCTGATAAAAATCAGAAAAATGAAATATATTTATTTGTCAGTTTGTGCATTTACTTTTGTTGTGTTTTTTTTAATAACTTTCTATTTTATTTTGTTTTACAATTATAAGAATAAAACGCTTACTTATGTATTTGTTTTTGTAATATATGTTATAAATACTTTGTTAAGACTCAGAAAGAATATATGGGTGTATGTCAATTTTATAACACATGTGAAAAGAACTTTCTTCTCTATAATACGGCAAATATATATATATATATATATATATATATATATATATATATATTTATCGTATTTATATTTATATATTTAAATATATATATATATATCTATATATATAATTTAAATTTGATTTTGAAAATGTGAAAATTCTTCATGAAGAGAGAAACCATAGTAAAAGAAAAATTAAAGAGACAATTTTTATAAACAAGAATAAAATGCATTTAATATATCGACAAGCTGCTAACATTAAAATACGATATTTATGGAAAGTGAATTGATGAAGTTTGCTTCTGCTTTTGTTTTTGAATTTAATGGCAGTTGAAGCAGGTTTAAGAAATTAACTGAAAGTATTTATGCGGATTTAAGGATTGTTTGTAATAGTTTGTAAACCATTAAATTTATTATTTGAATTATAATTACAATTTTGTTTTTAATTAACTGACATTTTATTTATTTTACACACACACACACACACATATATATATTTATATATTTATATATATATAAATATATATATATATTGTTTGTTTTTAGAGCGACCTTAATTACACATATTGGCTAGTAGGAAAGAAAAAGAAATCATAAAAGAAAAGTAAAAACAAGTAATTATTTTTATTCTTTAGATTAATAATCATTGCAAATAAAAATTACACATATAGAGTCAATTAAATTATATATTTTAAAATTTACTTTAGAAACCTATTTTTTTCCCAGCAAAAGATATTAAATGATTTTTGAAATCTCATGTTTTTATTTACATGAAAACTTATCATGTGTTCAATTTGGACTGTTAAGTAAAATTGTGCATGATTAAATCGAGCTGCTCGTATTTATATTGATCTGAACAAAGGCTATCTTAAAAGCTGCAAAACATCATTTGTGTTGAGAAAAGCAAAATATTTTAACAAATGCAACATTATTTTATAATTGTTGGAAAACATTACCTTTTATAATAGCTAGGGTAATTTGTGAAGAAAAAAATGTTAGAAGCTTAACTGAGATCTACAACGAACTCTTCATTAATCCAATATCTAATTAGAATCAAATAATAAAAATTAGCATATACATTTAATGTTATCAAACAATGTAATGAAGTTATGATGGTAAACCTGAATGCAAGTAACATATATACTAGGTTTTTAAAATAAATACATAAAATACATATTATGTTATTATATATTTATATATAAACATGGTAATATATATATATATATATATATATATATATATATATATATACCATGTAGTATCTGTCTCTATCTCTATATATATATATATATATATATATGATAGAGACAGATACTAGTTGATTAGTCAATCATACTGAAAAACATATGTACAAGGTTAATCACAAAGTAAAACATAATATGTATTCTGTATAAGTGTTGTAATTTAACCTACAAAAATAAATTTAGAGGATCTTACCTCAATATTTATGTGGATAACCTGATGGGAAGGTGGGAGAACCTAAATTTTATTTACAATGAAAATATAAAAATATCAAAATGAATAATCCCCCCTTTTCTTCTTTGCTAATTCTGAAAAAATGAGACTTCAGCATCAGAGTGTGAAAATACAACAGATAACAAGACTTAAAATAAATAAATAAATAAATAAACAAAAATTTACAATATTGATTCTTTGTTTTAAAACAATTGTAATTGGAACAAAGTTCATAACAATCATCATAATAGAAGTAGTAGTAGTTGATATTTAGGCAAGTTGTTCATCAAATCAGTTTCACTTAGTAAATCATTTTCCTTAGCAAGGATAGATAGGTACAATGGTGTCTCCTGTAGTTGTGTTTAATGGCGAACACCTTGATCCTCATTTGATTCACCATAAAGTATTCCAATCCTTGTTTACTTTGGACAGCAGGCAGCTTCTTTTGTGTTTACAATAAAGTATATATATATATATATATATATATATATATATATATATATATATATATATATATATATATATATATATATATATATATATATTTAGGTTTGCTATTATTGAGATATAGATCTTTAAACAGAGGGCGTTATTGGATATTTGTAATTGTATAATGGTTTGTATATATATATATATATATATATATATATATATATATATATATATATATATATATATATATATATATATATATATATATATATATATATATATAAAGAGAGAGAGAGGTTTAATGCAGCTGGAAGGAAATACCATGATGCACAATGGCATGTTTTGCTCTAGCCCATCTTCATATTAAAGTACAATTTAATAATTATTTGTAATCATAAATTTATATCAGATAATATAGAAGTGCTATATATATATATATATATATATATATAGCACTTCTATATTATCTGATATAAATTTATTATTTATATATATATATATATATATATATATATAAAGTAAGAAAAGTATTTCTTTTTTCTTTTTTTCAATTTTCAGCAGATTAATTTTCATTATTTTTTTTGAAAAAATTTAAAATAGTAAAAAAAAAAAAAATACTCCAACAACTTTTAAAACATTATGTAATTATTCAACAATTTATCACTTATTCTTACTTCTTATTTTACTTCCTTTCCTCTGAATTTGGTAAACTTTTAATTACAGCATTAGACTTTTAAAAATGTTTATAATTTAAATAAAGAAAAAACAAATCTCCATTTTAGCATTCTAAATTTTAATTTTATTTGCTATCTTTTGTTACCGGTGCTATAACAATAAGCAGAAAGTTTTAAATTGTTTTTGTTTTATACATTTCACACATGTAGATTTCCAGGAACGCTCAGATTTTTAACTGCCTATTGTTTAAATTCATTCAGATTTTTATATGTATTGTTTAAATACATTTCATTTATTACAAATAATAATAATAATAATAATAATAATAATAATAATAATAATAATAATAATAATAATAATAATAATAATAATAATAATAATAATAATAATAATAATAATAATAATAATAATAATAATAATAATAATAATAAAATCAGTTTTATTTTCACACACGTGTCCACCCAATTATATTCAGGCGATCCTTAAGTCATTTGATTATATAATTAATATTCAATTTTAAATATATATATATATATATATATATATATATATATTACAGTTTGTTTAATCAAATAGTTTATATATAATATTACTTTGTAAAATACTGATCATATTTTATTTTATAATAAAATAATCTATTGTGCAATACATGTATATATGTATTAAATAACAAAAAAATAATCTTCCGATTATTAATATAAATTCCAAATGTATTGAGTACAATAAATATGCTTGATCTTTTTAGGAATGTGTGCATTGTAAGCTACCCTTTACAAATATATATATATATATATATATATATATATATATATATATATATATATATATATATATATATATATATATATATATATATATATATATATATACAAACAACTGAAAAGATAACTATTTCTTCTGCAACTTTTATTTGTTTATATGTTGATATTTTGAATATTATACAGATTATTGTGTAATTTATTTTATTTCTAAAATGTGTAAGAATATAATGCTATTTTATTGTTATTAAATGCAGAGTTCCATTTTTAAACTTAATTGAGGAAATATACTACTTAAAATTATAAGAATGCCTCTATTTGTCTTGCATTGGTGGTCGAGAGGTCAGCGCGACTGCCTTGCACTTGCAGGCAGTTGCCCAGGTTGCGGGTTCACGTCCCGGCCAATGCTATGACATTTAAAAAAAAACATACATGTAGAAGTTGTATTTATATATTGGACTACTTTCTCATCTATTATGAGTATTCGATGACTTTAGAAAAAATAATTTTATTTAAATATTCCAAATACATTTAACTGTTAATAATGGCACACAGTATGAGCAAAAGGTTTCAAGATGTTTATTCTCTGCTGTTCTACAGGTGTTTCCAGTCTGACCAGTAACAGTCTTAGCATGGGAATCAATTCACGACTCATAGATTTTTGAATATTGAATTTTAAAGTAATTCTCTAACAAACTAGGCCATCTGTCAAACACAACAGTTGCATGTATTTGAAAAATTTATGAAATAAAAAAAAAAGAAAGGAGAAATATGGAAATTGTTTATCTACAAAAAAAATATTAAATAAAGTATAATGAAAATAGTCCAATATATAAATTCAACTGAACCAAGATCATCACAAACCTTCAGAAAACACTTTATGTAGAAAATTTCACTGAATTAAAACATTTATGAACACACTATTAAAATTACAAAATTAACTTCAAATTGAATGTAATGCCAAATTGTCTTTACCATTGGTGTTGAACCAAGTATTCTATTCTTAGAATTCATAGATATAAACAATAATACCATATTTAATGTCATATATAGAAATAGTATCCAGTTCTTTTAATAAACCAGATTGAATAGAAATTGAAAAGAAAAAAGTCTAAACATGGACACAATGGACATTATTATGTGATATCCCAAAAATTCATGAATTTTAATGTGCCTAATTTTTTATTATTTAAAGATTTTTTAATATTGTTCATTAATTCTGATTATTTTTTTATTATAGTGTCTTTTCTCTGGAAGACCTCTCACTATTTCCCAGTCGCAAGTGAATATAAAAGTTTATTCTTTTTCATCAACATCAAAAGCAAAAGCATATCCTGTTGTTAAATTATTGTTAGTGTTATGTTGTTGTTGTTTTTTGTTTTATAGATTTATATATAGTTATTTATTTTGATAAATAGTAATAAAATATTTATTTAATAAAAATGTGTCTGATGTTATAATTAATTAAATTTGAGATATTGCAAGATCATTCTCCATTCCACCCCACTTAAAAGAGTTTAAATTGAAAGTTATTTAACTACTTACGATATTATGCAATGGTTTTTATTATTATTTATTATACGGTTAGTAATTGATTTCCTAACAAAAGTAAAGATTAAATTATTTTGAAATGTTTACATGGATGTAATCCCTTTCATTAGCCTAATTATATGATCATCCATATTTGAAATTATGTAATATAACTTAAATAAGTGTCGGTGTATAAATTATTATTCTCATGATATCAAATTAAATTGTTATCTGAATCCACTTAGCTATCTGCGGCTTAAATCATTTTTTCATGTTAAATCATAATAAAAGAGTGTTTTACTCCTAATTATGGCCAGAAAGGGAGATATAAGCTATGATAAATTTTAAACAGAAAAAAAAAGATTTACATTTAAAATCGTCAAATGTTTACTTAACAAAATCAAAGCAAAATTATACTTAATTTAAAATAATTGCTCAAATTTCCTTCATTATATCACAATATATATATATATATATATATATATATATATATTGTGATATAATGAATATATATATATATATATATATATATATATATAATGTGTGTGGGTGTAAATTAATTAATATGTTTAATATGTAAAAATAGAAAGATATAAATTATAGTTTATAAAGATTAATTATATTATAAAATATACATAGCTGAGTATAATTTTGTGCTTTATAACTGATTTATGACAATCAATTCACATCTATTATGTGTACTGAACATAATGTACTCCCAGTTATTAGTAATTCTTAGTACAATTATTTTGTGTAAAAAATCACAGGCTATTTTGGTTGTATATATATATATATATAAAATACATATTTTGCGGGTTCATCCGTGTTAAAAACTTTTAATATCAATAACACGGATGAACCCGCAAAATATGTATTTTATATATTTAACCCGTGCAAATCTTCGTTTTAACATATATATATATATATATATATATATAAGAAAATCATGAGATAAAACTCTCGCTGCCATGATTTTGGTGATTAATAAATAGAACCTCTCATGTAAAAATCAATTACAAAGAAAATGCACAGACATATATTTTATAACCCCTCTGTCATAGGTGACCTGTATAAATTTGAAGTAAGGGCATTTCAGGTACAGTTTTATCTGCCATATAAGGTGAAGGCATGATTTGCTGGTAAATGATGGATGTGGAATAAACCGTTACTGTCTGTTACTGGACTACAATTTTAATCTTCAACGTACTTCAGCATGACAAGCTGCTTCAAATTTGATACTAACAAGATAATCAAAACTTTGTTCTTTAAAACATTTCACCTCTCAGATTTTAAAATTGCATACTATGGTTTTATCAACCATATAAATAATTGTCAGGTGACAGGTGCTTTATAAAAGCAGTGAAATAATAAATGTTTTGTTTCAATGTTATCCCATTTCTAATTTCTTATACAATTTTACTGATGTTTGAATATATGGAGAGTGGGTTTAGTAAGATGTATATGAAGTTGGAGGAGCAGTATCAATCTCATAAAAAGTGAATAAGTTGGAGGAACTGTCTGAAAAATTACATGAGCACACTATAAAGTTTGAGGAGCCATCTCAACCTCAGAAAAGATGAATAAAGCAATTGAGTAGCAGTCTAAAAAGGCAGATACTTTTGAAAATAAGGTTACTGGATTAGAGGATAAGAAGATTGAAGTTCAGGAATTTGAGAAAAAGACAATAGAATCTGCTAGAATGAAAGTAGTAGAAGCATTTAACCAGTTATTCAAAAACAGTTGCAAAGCAACCAAATGTGAATCAGAAGTTTAGCTAGAAAAATTAAGATTAGTTTTCTAGATTATAATAAGCATTCAGAAGTTCAGATGGAAAAAAATTTGTAAATTATTTTACAATCCATGAGGAGAATATAGGTGGCAGACTGAAAAAGCTTCAAAGAGTCAGTTGACACAAATAATAGGGCTAATTAGTGAGATGAGTTGTAAGATTCAGGATGTGGAGTCCCAATCAGACCAGTTCATTAGTAAAATTGAGGCTGATATAGAAGTTAAGCTACAAGATATTAGTGAAAATCACTAAACCATGAGCAAATCCACAGCATAGGATAAATCACAATTGGTAATGATTAAAAAATTACTGGATGAGCACAGTAAACAAGTCCATGGTAGAGGTAATGGAATCAAGAATGGATAGTACAAAATTTAGTGATAATTTAGAGAGAATACAGAAAGTGGTGATATATGTAATAAATAAGTGCTAAGTGTGTCCAGATGAATTAAAGGAGTTTAATAAAGAAAATAAAAAAGACATTGGAGAAAGTGAGCACATGCTGTTAGAAGCTAAGATTGAAAATATTTAGCTAAAAATGCTAAATATTCAGAAGACCCAAATGAAAAATTAAATTTGCATTGGCCTAGGTACCAAATATTATGTTAATAGGTTAGATGTATGGTAGAGATGTGTTTGAATCAAAAGATAGTTTCACTGGCCCCAGTCCAGCCAGATTTTTCAAAAGTGAGATACCATAACCCATCATATGAAAAGCACAGATGATCTCTTAGGTTGGTCTATAGTTTATTGAAAATTAAGCCAATTAAAGACAATACCTGGAGTCATAGTCATAAACAATCAATTCATTATTCTAAGGTTAGTAACTACCCTGGTCTTGTTAATGATTTACAATGAGTGAAGACACCTCAATGCATGTAGCCTAAATCTCACATATAAAGCAAATTAATATTGCTTATGTAGATGTGGTATCATATTCAGATTAATGGGTAAACAAACAGAATAAAGAAATGTTGTTAGTAGATTGTGGATCTGATTGGGAAGTACAGCAAGCTACAATGTATGACTTCATTAATTAATTTCAGAAATAGAGATACATTTTCTCACCATAGGTGGATGTAAACTGTAACCTTATATTTTGAATTCAAAATATAAATAGCTTGATAGAATTAGTAAAATTGTGTTCCTTCCACATGGCTTGATTACCATGGCTGGCATTTAGTATGCATGTCCCTTGTGCACAAATTTATTGAACAGTGAAGTTATCTAATTAATTATTAATTACTGTATATATTTTTGTTTTATTTTTCTTCTTCTCTTTCCTTCACATATTAGTTTTGTCTCTGTTTCCAAACACTAAGTCAGTTAAACCATGCTTAGCCTAAAAATGAAAACCAGCATAACATTACATTATTTGTTTTTTTTTTTTTTTAGTTAATCCTAGATTTTTTTTTTTTGTTTAATTGAAAGATTTTTTTTTTTTAAAATTAACCTCTAAGATACAATAACAAGACTTTTTTCTTTTTTTTTATTTGCATTTTCTTAAACAGTTACATAAATGAGAAAAAAAAATAATAGGCTAAATAAAAATTAGAACTTCCAAAGAGATTTGTATTGGCCAAAACTGCTGTAATGTCAGCAACTGTATGATGAAAATTATTTTTTTAATTTATTTTTTTACTGTTAAATATATAATGAAAATGAAATTTCGTTTGTAAAGACTAAAAAGGCAGTTAAAGTAATACTTTTTAAATAATTTAAGTTGTAATATTATCAAGTATGAATAGCAAAATGCTGTAGGAGTGTATATATATATATATATATATATATATATATATATATATATATATATATATATATATATATATATATATATATATATATATATATATACCCATACATAAAATCAATATGTATACACTATATTTTCATTCTTATTATATTTATAAAAATAAATATATAGTATAATAAGTTAGTATTTTTCATTTTTTAAAATGAAAAAATCATTGTTGAGAAAAAATAGTTGACAAGGTGATGACATCTGGGTTCACATACAGTTTATTAAATTAAAGGAAATGAAATTAACTTAGTGATTTAATATCAAATTGTATTGTAACAATGTAGAATGTGATATGCTTCAGCAAGCTCACATAGCTAGATATAAAAATAATTTTATTTTTATTAGAAGATTAAGGATTCTATTCATTCAGTTATATCTTACAAAGACTTATACTGTGTTCATTTTAAAAGAACAATATGTAAGAGAAAATCTATATTTTTAACAATTTAATACTTAGAAGACATTTCTAACCTTTTTTTAAAGAAAGTAATTTGAATATATTTTCATATTCGATAAAAATCATTCTAATTGGAGTTCTAAAATGTAAACTTTGTTTTAAAAAATAACATGTCTTTAAAAACTTCAACAAATTTAATGAACTTTACATTATAAGGAAAATGCAGTGAGTAGAACACTTATTTATCATGGGATACATAAAATGCACTTGCCTATTCAAATATATATGTGTGAATAACAACTTTTGCCAATACCTATAAAATTATATAAAAGTTATATCTTCAAAATGGAATTATAATTGTTAATAAAGGAACTGTGTAATAACGAAGTTGAAATCTACATACAAAGAGGAAACTAAACATCAACTTGGGATATTCTATTATTTTCTTTAATGTATAACAATGAAGGAATTAAAAATTGCATCTTCAAAGAATTTTCATTTGCAAATTCCAAGAACATCTCAAACATGTAAAAATATAAAGGGATAAAGTGAACATGGAGGTAAGAAATTAAATTATTTTTAAATTCACATACTATTATTTTCTATGACCTGACACTACATTGTTTATTTTAATCCAAATAGTCTAATATGCATAGTGTATGATAAATGGATAAATGACTAACATAGATATGAAATATATAATTTTATATTAATAAATATAAATTACATACAATCATTGTAACAAATGAAAATATTATATATAAATGGTTAGGTTATTATTTTATAATCAAATTATTATAGAAAAGTCTTAATATAAAAATATTAATATTTAGATACTTATATTTTATATACGTTGTAAAGCCTTGTGGTGTTATATGTTAGAAAATATATCTACTGTAAGTAATTATAATATTTATATTTTTGATATAAGGAAATAGATATATAAATATTTTTTTATATATTATAACGTTTAAGTTATTTACTTGTTAAATAAATAAGTATTATGTTTCTTTTTTATATTAAACTAAATGAAGTCTTCAATTTGTTTTATTTATTTATTTGATTTTATAAGATATGAACAAACATTTAATATAATAAGTTTTATTGATTATTATATTAACTTCATAAAATCCATTTTAAAGAGTTAGTAAGATTTAATATTATTAATACTCTAGTATATTGGTAGGCACACCTGAAAAGAGTAAATTGTTAAACTACCATGAGTTCAAAATCTGAGCATAACAGTTAACTCAATTAAGGTGAAAAATAATTTAATGTGGTTCAGATATAATAATTTATTAATAATAAATTATTTATTGGAAACAGATATAGTTCATATAAAAATTAAATCACATCATTTGTGGCATCCTATAAAAATACCTTAAGTCTGACTATAGTGAGATGTGACTGCCTTAACTTATTATGTTGAGAGAGTGCATACACTTACAATGTATATCTAATTACTAACAAATTTACTCAGGTCCACCAACTGTAGGTCTAACTGCTGATAATGTCTCACAGAGACTGCAACTACTATGCACAAAAATTATTGTTAATTGCAATGACAGGAATAGCTGCACTAATAGATCAGTCTATTTGAAGTTCCTTATTGTTTACAAAATATGTTTTGCCTCAAATAAAGTTCTATCTTAGTGTTTTACTGAAGGTTATAATGATGGTGTTCTAGTTGTACTTTTATATTAGACTATTTCCATGATATAATATGAGCATTGAATGTCTTAAGGTATGGTATGGCTCAGAAAAGCTGTTCTGATGTTATAATTATTGCATATTTTCATTAAGCTGCCTTCTTTTTTGTAGTGTTTGGATACACTACAGTACCAATAACTTTCTTTTCTCTTGATGGTTCTTTTTGTTGCCTATTTAATGTTTCCTTAATAACAGCATATGGATAACCATATTTAATAAGAGCTTGTTTTATATATATTTTTTTCTTTTTCCAAATTGCTGGTTTCTGAACAAACTTATTCTGCTCTGTTCCATAGTGATAATATAGTTCCATGTTTTGGGTTTCTGGTGCGATTGGATGTATAGACTAGATATTTTCTTGTATGTGTAAGTTTTTGTTAAGCTGTAGGTTTGATTTTTCCACGAAGGAGTCTTGTCACACGAATATCTAAAAATACCAATTTTGTTCTTGTTCTGATTCTATTATACTTTTAATTGAAGGGGATATGTTGTTAACATGTTTCCAGAAATTTTTGTATCCAAATACTGAATCCAACTTTAGATGGTTGTGGAGTAGATTTTATGGCTACAGTTTCAAATTCGTCTATGTAAATATGCTAATCAGGGGATGTGATGATGAACCCATAGCCATTTCTTGATTTTATTGGAAGTATTGTTAAATTGAAAGTTTTTTTTTTATACAGAATGTTAATAGTTCAATTATATCATCAATAGAAAGAGCTGTTATGGTTTGTAAACTATTCTTACCATTTAATATTTTCCTTACACTAGACAATGCTTCTTCTCGTGGTATATTCATGAATAAAATTCCATATCAAAGATTACCAGTAAGTCAGTTTTTTTTTCAATTTTCATTTCCTTGACCAATTCTACATTGTCTAGAATCCCTGACAAATGACTGGCCATGTATACCAAAAGACATAGAACTTTGAGAAGAAGTATCTCTAGAACTAAAATAGGTATTAAAGGAACATGATGTTTATGGGTTTTAGCTAGACCATAAAGATGAGAAATTTTAATGAAATATGATGTTATTTTATTTTCTGCCAAATCAGTGATATACCTGTGATGCATTCTGAGTAGTGCTTCTAGCTTTGTTTTCATACTTAGTATAAGATTTTTGTCATAATTCTATTTTGTCCTGCTGTCAGGAGTTCTTGTATTTTGTTGTCATAATAAGTTGTATTCATTATAACTGGTGCATTGCCTTTGTCAGAAGGGAGAAGAATTATTGATTTACTTATTTTGAGAGCTTTAATTGATTTCATCTCACCATAGAATATGTTATACATTAAATTTTGTTGTGTGCCAAGTGTACTTTGTATTATCAAGCATACTTCTGGTTCTGCTTCTTCTTTTAAAGGCAATTTTTGAGTCGCTTTCTCAGTGGCTGTCAGTATATCTAATAAAGGCATACTAGATGGTGATATGACAAAGTTTAATCCTATTTCAAGAACATAAATTTTTGCATCTGTCAGATGTTTATAATTGAGATTTTTAACAAATGAAGTTGATACATTGTTTGGTACATTATGATTTTTGATATGCCCGGGTAGGTTAGCAAGTTTCTTCTTTTGTCATTCTTTAATTTTTCCATGTAATATAGAATATGGTTGTCTTATTGCTTAAGAAACTCTTTTGAATTCTTCACATCAGTAAGTTATTATTATAGAAAACATCCTATATTATTAATGTAATGCATTGTTTCATACTTAGAAAACATTTGAACATTATTTTTTCTCTTAACAGAGCTTCACTTGCTGTTTTAGTAATTGTTGCTGCTCCCTGAAAGTGAATTAAAGGTTCTAGTTACAAATCTTTAGAAATTTTTCCTTCAAATTTACATTTTCATCAGAAAGTTAAATGATTTTCTACTTAACATCTACAAAGCCTAAGTATAAAGTGCTGGAAAGAAAAAAAATTTCATCTACAAAATACCATGTGAATGTAGAAGAACATATATTGTTGAGACATGTTATCCCATTGAAAAACACTTGCAAGAAGATAAACTGAAGATTATACGATAGAAACAGATGTATCTAAGTTAGCAGTCCTTGCATGTGCCAATGAACATATGTTCAAATGGGAAAATACAAAAATATTAGATAGAGAAAAAATCATACAGAGAAGAAAATTTAAATATGCTGATCAGATGACAATGGCAAAAAATTCCACTCACAAACCTTGTGTGACTATACATAATATATGGAAACCACTGACCAACTTTTCTCTTAGCAAAAAGTGAAGATATCAGGAGGAACCTTATAAGTAAGTATATGAAATTTCTACTGAATATTGCCTTTGGTAAAATGGATCAGTTGGTTATAGCATTAACTTCAAATTCAATACTCACGAATCTAATGGTCCAAGTTCGAATCCCATGCTAGTACTGTCAGTTGTCTGGCACCAACACATGAAAAAGAGGGGATAATACTTTTTGAAACATCATGCATATACTAACCTGTTTGATGTGCTATTACTAACATATGAATGTATTTGGAATATTTAAATAAAAGTTATTTTTTTTCTAAATACCTTCAATAGTCATATTACATGATGGAAATAATCCAATATAAGAATGCAACAAGTTTTATTTTATTTCAACACTCATAACACCCATAGTAGTGTAGTGAAAGTGCAAAACAAAGTATTATGTTCAAATTTAAATACATTTGGCTTTCGTGAACATAAACATGTATGGGACTGTTATAAATGTGCAGAATGAAGTACAGTATCAATTTGGGATATAATGATATATTTTCATAACTTAGATAGGTGCAGAATGTAATACATTAACTCTTTTTGTGCTGTTGTCTGGACAATGAATAATTAGTTATGATTTCCTTCAGAACTTATATTAGAAACGGTGTGAGTTATCTTCTTGAAATTATAATAGTGTTCAATGAAACAACAGCTGAACAGAAAACTATTTGTAGCTTTTGTAGCACTTGTGAGGCAATTATTTGCTTTACCAACCATTCTTTGTCCTCATCATTCATAAATTAAAAGTAGTAAAGCATTCCAATTCCGGAATACTCCCCAAAACAAAGCATATCAATTTCAATAATTTTTGAAGAAACTTTGTTGAAATTACCTATCCTCCCTCTCAAATATCACCGTCTTTCAGAGAACATATGCACAAATCAACTAATGTATATGCAATCCTTATACATTGATATGTAGAAGCATATAATCAATTTTAGGACTTTCTGTTGTTTTAAAATAGAAAAGTATTTATGTGAATTATATTTAACATTACATATAAAAGCTGTGCTATTAATTGATTGTCTAATAGTCAGTAGTGTGCCAATCAAAATATGCTTATCCATCTAACATGAGATGAAACTCACAAAATGTACTTCAAACACAGTCGAGCCTGAGATTTTGGTCAGGGACCAGCCTGGATTCGAATCCATTCTCCAAACCCCAGTTCAAACACCTAATAGACAACATAACAATGATAGCCCATGAGAATTTATTCATAATCTGGCCTGCTAGCAAAATGGAGAAAACAATAAGACTCATGTACTTAAACAAATATATATATATATATATATATATATATATATATATATATATATATATATATATATATATATATATATATATATATATATATATATATATATATATATATATATATATATATATATATATATAAACAACTTAATACTAGAGACATTCCAAAAATAAAATCTAATATATTAATTTAATAGGGGTTTTACTAATGAATAACTATGGTCAATTAGTGAATTGGATTGCTTTAATAATGAGACAGAAACTAATAGATAATGAATTATAAAATATATTTATTGACAAATTTCATATGTATCTTGATATAACATTATTTAGCATGCAGGCATTTTATTTATTAAGTGACATTACTCTAGGCCATTTAAACAATAATTGATATGTTGGCAAATAAGTTTTGTTGCTATTATTAAAAGGAATCAAATATCACACTGTACAACTAATCACTATATTCACTTATTAGTTATGCCCTTTTATAATCAGTTTCAGTGGCTATTATAATGAAATCAAACCAAGTCTGGTGCTAAGCTTAATAATACACCTGATTATAATAAATTTATATATTAAATATGGGCTTATAAAGCATCCCAGATAGCTTTAGATCGAAAGGGTTTTCAAGAATGCTTTAGGGCAATGCCAAAGAATGCATATTTGGAAGGCAGAGTTGGCTATAGAGATTTTACTAATATGCTAATATGCTAGGCACAAGTAAAGTATAATAATAAAGTTGCTCTGTGGATGGAAGAATAGATTTAGGGTTTTCGTGACAAACACCGGTTTACCCAATACCCAGTTCTCTTGCTGCTAAAAGAACCTTTATTTGGTTCATAAGAGGTGGGGACTTACATGATAATCTGGCCCACAGCTCAGACTTTGCTACTGCACTACCCATAAAAGAGGAAGATGGGCTGGACTTACCATGGCTCCATTTCATATATATATATATATATATATATATATATATATATATATATATATTATGCTGTTTATATATATATATATATATATATATAAACAGCATAACGATTAATATTAATAAATTTCACATCCACCAAGCCGAGGTATATTATAACTTAAATACCATACATCAAATGAACACTAGATCATCAGCTTGATCAAAAGAGCCAACTCTTCTGTAGCATGAAGTATACAATATGCTACTGATGGGAATATATATATATATAAACTTTACTTTATCCCATTAAATCTCTTTAGTTGTCTATAACTAATAAACTTGTAAAAAGGGGGAAAGCATATATAATAAGGGACTTATGAATACTTTACTAAAAATATACTTATGATTACACTCCAGGCTAGTTTAATCTTTAGTAACATAATAATTAAAAGTTGAAATGCCACATTTTATATTTATATTAATTAATTAATAAATGACTAAATAACAATGAGCACAATCAGGTTGCCGCTATTTAGAAATTAGGCTTTTGAAACAGCGCACAAAATGGCACTATAATAACTAATAATTCAAAGATTTTAAATTATAACTTAAAAAATAACATATTTGGTAATTAAATGCACACCATATCAAAACATAGGTATAACTAATAATTATTAAAATAATCAAAAGGAAAGCAAATATATGGCAGTGATTAAGTTATATAGCAAAAATATTGAATTAATAAAGAAAAAATTACAAAAGTATTACATTTTATAGAATTTAACTATTATTTAAAAAATCATTTAGAAAGAAGTTACAATAATATGGTTAGCTAACCTTATTTTGAAGAAATAATGATTGTTTTGAAAATTGCACAGAGCTCTGCAATTTTAATATTAACACAGTTCTCCTGTAGTTGGACTGGAGATATTTGAACTGGAATGAAGGTGAGTTTTTTGGAGGCTTATGACATCTTCAATTTAGTTGGGAGATGATTTTAAAATGGTGTTGGAATGAAAACAAGTCCCTTTTAGCAGCTTACAGAATCTTCTCTTTAGTATACGCTTGTTGGTTGTTGTTTCAGCATTGGATGGATTGAGCTTCGGCATTCCATCATAGGTCAGCAGCAAAATTTTGCCTGATTTTAGCCAGACATGGTAAAATTAAACAATTTATAACTTCTGATAGTAACAGCTCTTCAAAAGCAAGATGGAGTATCTCTTCCCACTTAATATAAGGCCTATTTATACATTTTCACTAAACCTTAACATCTTTTTGGAATTTCGTTTGCCTCAGGACCAATTGACTTTTAATTAAAACAAAATAATATAATCTAATTTTTCTACTGATAAAGTGTCCGAGGTGTTATATTTAATTTACTTAAAAAAATATTAAAATATATAACTTATATAATTTGATTCAGTTTCATTAATTAAATTCCTTTTTAGATGTTATAGAATGTTAAAGCTTAGCAGAAGTAATGGTATTCTGATTTAATGATAAATTCTTTTGTTGAAACAAAATCAATCAATAAACTAGATTTTAGTTTTACCCCGGGTGCAGTCACTAATTGATTTCTTGTTTACACAAAATTCTCATTTTTAATTATAAAAATATTTTTATTTTACTGAAATAAATAACTTTTAACATATTTTCCTTCCCAATATTATTTGTTTAAAAAAAAGGCAAATTTAAAGAAAATACTTTAGTTTCAATTATATATGTAAAACATTAAATCAGAAAACCATTACATATAAGCTGGAACTCACAAAATGTACTTCAAACCCAGTTGAGCCTGAGATTTTGGTCAGGGAACAGCCTGGTTTCGAAACCACTCTCCAAGCCCCAGGTTAAACACCTAATGGACAACATAACATTGATGGCCCATGAAAATTTATTCTTAATCTGGCCCACTAGCAAAATGGAGAAAACAATAAGACTCATGGACTTAAACATTTATATATAAACAACTTAATACTAGAGACATTTCAAAGATAAAATCTAATATATTAATGTAATAGGGGTGTTATGAATGAATACCTATGGATAATTAGTGAATTGGACTGATTTAATAATGAGACAGAAACTAATAGATAATGAATTATAAAATATATTTATTGACAAATTTCATATGTATCTTGATATAACATTATTTAGCACACAGTCATTTTATTTATTAATTTACATTACTCTAGGCCATTTAAACAATAATTGATATGTTGGCAAATAAGTTTTGTTGCTATTATTTAATGAAATCAAATATCATGCTATACAACTATTCACTACATTCACTTATTAGTTATGCCCTTTTATAATCAGTTTGAGTGGCTATTATAATGAAATCAAACCAAGTCTGGAGTGAAGCTTAATAATACATCTGATTATAGTATATTTATATATTAAATATGGGCTTATAAAGCATCTTGGATACCTTTCGATCGAACGGGTTTTCAAGAATGCTTCGGATCAACGCCGAAGACTGCATATTAGGGAGGCAGAGTTGTCTATAGAGATTTTACTAATATGCTAGGCACAAGTAAAATATAGTAATAAAGTTGCTCTTCGGATGGAAGAATAGTTTTAGGGTTATCGTGACAAACACCGGTTTACCCAATAATCGGTCATCATGCTGCTAAAAGAGAATCTTTATTTGGTTCATAAGAGGTGGGGACTTACATGCTAATCTGGCCCTTAGCTCAGACTTTGTTACTGCTCTACCCATAAAAGAGGAACATGGGCTGGACTTACTGTGTCTCCATCTCATATATATATATATATATATATATATATATATATATATATATAGTAGATATAGTATATATATATATATATATATATATATATATATATATACTAACTTTACTTTATCTTGTTCAATCTCTTTAGTTGTCTATAACTAATAAACTTTTAAAAAGGGGAAAAGTATATTTAATAAGGGACTTACGAATACTTTACTATAAATATACTTATGATTACACTCTAGGCTAGTTTAATCTTTAGTAACATAATAATTAAAGGTTGAAAAGCCACATTTTATATTTATATAAATTAATTAATAAATGACTAAATAACAACAAGCACAATCGGGTCGCTGCTATTTAGAAATTAGGTTTTCGAAACAGCACACGAAATGACACTATAATAAATAATAATTCAAAGATTTTAAATTATAACTTTAAAAAAAAAAACATATTTGATAATTAAATGCACACCGTATCGAAACATAGGTATAACTAATAATTATTAAAATAATCAAAAGGAAAGCAAATATACGGCAGTGATTAAGTTATATAGCAAAAATATTGAATTAATAAAAAAAAAATTACAAAAGTATTACATTTTATAGAATTTAACTATTATTTAGAAAACCATTTAGAAAGAAGTTACAGAAATATGGTTAGCTAACCTGATTTTGAAGAAATAATGATTGTTTTGAAATTTACACAGAGCTCTGCAATTTTAATATTAACACAGTTCTCCTGTAGTTGGACTGGAGATATTTGAACTGGAATGAAGGTGAGTTCTTTGGTGGCTTATGGCATCTTCAATTTAGTTGGGAGACGATTTTAAAATGGTGTTGGAACAAAGGCAGGTCCCTTTTAGTTGTTTACAGCATCTTCTATTTAGTGTAAGCTTGTTGGTTGTTGCTTCGGCATTGGTTGGATTGAACTTCGGCATTCCATCATGGGAATGGCAGCAAAATTTTACCTGACTTTATCCAGACATGGTAAAATTAAACAATTTATAACTTCTGATATTAACAGCTCTTCAAAAGCAAGATGGAGTATCTTTTCCCGTTTAAATTAAGGCCTATTTATACATTTTCACTAAACCTTAACACCTTTTTGGAATTTCTTTGGCCTCGGGCCCAATTGACTTTTAATTAAAACAAAAATAATATAGTCTAATTTTTACTACTGATAATTTATCCCAGGTGTTATATTTAATTTACTTAAAAAATTAATAAAATATATAACTTATATAATTTGATTCAGTTTCATTAATTAAATTCCTTTTTAGGTGTTATAGAATGTTAGAGCTTAGCAGAAGTAACAGTATTCTGATTTAATGATAAAGTCCTTTGTTGAAACAAAATCTATCAGTAAACTAGATTTTAGTTTTACCCCAGGTGCTGTCACTAATTGATTTCTTGTTTACACAAAATTCTCATTTTTAATTATAAATGGGTTTTTATTTTACTGAAATAAATGTCTTTTAACATATTTTCTTTCCCAATATTATTTGTTTAAAAAAAAACAAATTTAAAGAAAATACTTTAGTTTCAATTATATATGTAAAATATTAAATCAGAAAACCGTTAAATATATTTCAAAGAAAAATGTTTCACATTATATCTTTTTTATTTAAACTTATATATATATATATATATATATATATATATATATATATATATATATATATATATATATATATATATATATATATATATATATATATATATATATATATAAATATTTTGCCATTATTCCAAGGTTTATATTATCCATCCACATATGAATATAATAGTGAATATAATTAACAATTGACTGAAAATTAATAAAACATTTTATAATAATTTATGAGCATTTCTATGCCATAATTTTATCATACCTGTCTAATTATAGCATATTTTCGTATGTAAATTGATGATGCCATTCAAGCAGCCATTATAGCAAAGTTTTCCCACTTGACTTATATATAACATTTTTACATTTAAAATAGGTTTGAAACCTGTTCAGATGAGTAGGTTATTAAATTGATGGTGAAATAGAAAGAGATTGTGAGGTTTCCATTTTAGTGGATTTAAATAACAGGTATTTGAATCCAGTGTAGTGATTTAATGAACATTCAATTTATGTTATATTATATTTTATATTATCTTGTAAATATGTAAACATTACAGTATATATAATTTATTATGTAAAATAATTACTTGTTATATTGGGTGTAGAGACAGAAAACAGTGAATTTAGGGAGCACCACTTGTGGAAGGATTTTGTGATGAGTTCAATAAATCTGCATCATTACACATTTATTAATCCAGTACATCTTTCTAGGGTTCTGTGATTATACACATGTTGTAATATAAGATAATCTTTTCATACTTTCTGACTTTTAATCAGCCATTATCTCAATTCTTTCCTATAATAAAGTTTCCTTACATAATTTGGGCTTAGTTCACAATTTTAAAACTGCAAGGGTCTCCCAATTCTGTAGATTAATGGAGGTGTTTATTTCTATTTTGATTTGGAAGTAAGTATTCAGATTACATAATGTTATAGAATAATTGTATGCAATTTTATTGTATTCTACATATCATTGTGTTGGTGGTTAGTTCACAAAATAATAACTATTATTGATTTGTATATCCTTTAAGTATGTTTTGTTGCTGGTGATTAATCCAATGAACATTCTGCAATAGTGTTAGTTGTTCTGATGTTGGGTTAAATAGAACTCACAGCATATTTACTGCTTGTTATTCATTGCACAGATGAATACACCCACAGTATATCATTGATCTTCATTATACAAACATATGTTTGAGCAGAGACTACATAGATTAGAATACTTCCTCGTAATGTTTGTTGCACATGTTCTGCTATTAGCCATAAAAGGGCATTTAAGCGAATGATGGTCATAATTTATTATAGGCAAATTATTATATCCCAACTTAGTTGACATTTTGTTTAAATTCCTTTAGATTCCATATCTAACTGTAGTGAAATTTCATAGGTTTATCAATTCCATTTGTTATCATTATTATTATCAGTTTGGTATATGTGCATTGGTTTTAGTTTTGATGTATTAGAAGTGTCATTGACTAATCTTGACCCTCTCTAATCCACATTAGGATAAAAATCAATACATTAGTAATAAATTTTAGATTGTGTTATTTGAAACTTGTATACTATTCCATGTACAGAAATAAGGACTTGTGATAGTATTTTATTTTATTTTGTTTCTTTACTTACCTAATTCATGCATATTGCCCATGTAGAACAATTAAATGTGGTTATTTTGTTATTTATGGTTTATGTAAATTTATGAATATTGTTAACCAAATATTATTTTCATATTTATTGAGTTGTAAATAAATGTTAATTTGATAACCTAATTTATTTGTACCGTTGCTATTAGTCATATATAGACTCAGAAATTCAACGTAGAGAACAGTCCAAAAATAATAGAGCACATATTGTCTCTAGTGGTGATGTATACAAGGTTTACTGAAAATCCAGAGAATATTTTAATGTTTATTCTTGGATATTTTGTGATGTGTAAGATATAATAAAATCCCGTTTAATTTCTGCATCACCGCTGCATTGCTATGTCTATTCTGAGTATATCCAGAATATTTTACCTCTATTGATATTTTCTATAATAATACCTGATTTAATAGTAAATTTGATAGCCAGTATAACAATTAATTTCATTTTTAAAACTATAACAGATGCCTTATCTGTCCATAAGAGTTTATTGCTATTTATTTCATTTAATATTTGGGTTAATGAGAAAATAACTTAAAATTAATATTGTTTACTTTCTATTGCAAATTTACCGCATACAACAGTTTTGCCCTCTCTGGTTAAATGATCTGTATTCACCACATAATGACTGATAGTTTCAGAGATTACACCATTTTATTTATGGTCGGCCTTCAGGTCTCCAACAAACAAAATTAACAATTAAGGTCATAGTATGGTTTTAAAAAAACAGTCATCGAATGAATGATTATAAATCCTAAATAATGATTGGGGAATACTATTTTAAAGTCCAGTAATTAAGTTTGCTAACCTGTTTTTCATCAAATCAAATTACATAAATAAATATATATGTATATAGACAATAAATATCAAGATTGCATTAGGTAACTAATTATTATGTTGAGCATTACTCTATCTCACATATGTATTAAATCATAGCCAAATTATTGAAATAAGAAATATTGAATACTAGGAAATTTTTTTATAAATATGTATGTATAACAATGATTGTCTTAGGTTTCATATTTTTATATGTCATGAAACAGGACTAAGCAATGACGCAAATTATACTGAACTAGCTATGACAATAATTGAAGGTCGAGTATTCTAATAAGCACCCTAGGATATGAATAAAATAATGGCTTGTAATGATACTTCTTTAATTGATTATTGCAAGACGAGTACATACAATAATATCTATTAACAGCATGTAAAAAAGAAATGCAAGATTACACGTGTCAAGAGATGAAAACAATGTGGTCTATAAAAAAAAGACAATTCAAACCTGCATCTTAGAAACTAGAAGTTTGCCAATGAAAACCAACTGCATAAAATAAAGTCAATAGTTTGAAGGATACTTGGGTTTTATTCCTGCAACCGAGGAAAGATAGGAGGACTTTTCACATTCGTATCAATACACTGCTAACTTTTTAATGTTGTTATTTTGAAAAAATCAAACTGTCAGCCACTAGAGGTGCTATTTCTAGCTAAATTTCTAGAAATATGCCATTTCCATGGCCACACCCAAGCCTTTAAGCATTCTTTCTAAAATAAATCCTAGAAAGATTGTTAACTCGGAGTTAATTCTACTTTCTAAGCTAAAAGGTACAGTGTTAACTTGGAGTTAAGTCTTCTTTCTATGATAAAATCTAGGCTTAGCGGCTAATGGTGTGGCTTTTTCTGATGCTAAAAGCAGAGGAAAATGTTGTAGTTGTTTGTGTCACATATATCGCAATGATGCATTGTGTATTTGATGTAACAATATCACACGAGGGTGTGTTAATGTGATCATGTCAAAATTATTTAAATTTTCATTGGTGCCATTTTTTAAGATGAATTGATGTACTGTTACATTTTATCAATTTTAACAGTAGTGATTGTTCCTCATAAATTTGTATTCCTCCTAAAATTTCGATTAGGGTGGGGTAGCGTAAAATTTTAAAAATCACGCTTTGAGTCACGTTTTAGCGAGAAATTTTCCAAGACAAAATGTACGGCTAATTTCCACAACAGAAAACTTGAAAAGATGGGAATTGCCAGACATGGAAGCCGGTGCTGTAATATTTCTACAGCATAAAAAAAGAAAAAAAAAACATCCTATTTTTTTATATTTTTTTATTCCGACCATCAGCCCAATGCCACTAGCTCACTGAGATGCAAAGATTTGCAAAAAATAAATTGTTTAAATATCTTTTTAATGTTAACAAAAATAAAATATGCCACTGCCAGTGATTAACACACAAACATTTATTAATGCACATATAAATAACATTGAGGAATAAAATTTATTATTCAGGTTAGTTATTATTTTTTAAATTTAAATTATTTTAAACAGTTTGCACAGATGGACATTTTAATAAAATAACTTTAGAATGTTGAGTATAGATAAGCTACATAGATAACTTAGTTAAAAACATTTCAAAATAAACATCAACGATCAAAATATACAGACATTGATGTAATTGCAGAAGGAAATTTACAAGAAATCCAATGGCATTCATCATAAGATGCCGCATTGACACCAATAACTTAAAAGACATTTGAATAAATACATTTTTAGATACTCAATGTGAAGTATCATATTTAGCGAATATCTATATATTTTAATCAAATATGAAAATAAAAAAACAATTAAACATTAATGATTCTATGCAGTCATCTATACCCAACTTAAATTTAATGCATTTAGAAAATTTAATCAATAAATATTAAAAAAAATGGAAATGATTAAGTCAGAAAACTCAAAAGTATAAAAATTAAACATTAATAATTGATTTGAAAAGTCAGATTAAAGTTCATTTTAAAAGATTTAGGTTTAGCTTGTCAAATCTTGAAAGTACTTAATTATATTTTTTTTTAAATTTTTCAGTTATATCTTTTACAGTAGAAGAGTCCTGGTTCCTGGTGTCAATTCCCACAAAGTCTTTATTTGAAGACTGGTCTATCTTAAGGTGTTCTTAACTGGTTCAATCCTGGAATTATTCTATTCGGGTTTGCAACAGTACCATTCATAATTCAACAGTCACTTCATTTGAAATAAGTGAGAGAGGGTACCAAGTGCTTCTTATCACTCTTCTCATGAAACCAAGCTGGACCCATCATTAATTTCAATATTTTTCTTTTTATACCCATCATCCGGATTCACTGAATAAATCAATCATTTTCACTAGGGTCCAAGCGCTGTTTTTCTGCCTCTATTGGACATTCCGCTTCAGAACGGGAAAAAATCTTTAATTTTTATCTATATCTTTCATCTGACTTTTTAATTATATAAGATCCCCAAGGGCTAGTTTGATTTTCGATAATAAATAATACAATCATTTCCAATTTGAGATTTCAGGAATAAATTAATACCTGTTTCTATTTTTACTTAGTTACTTTTTTCTAAAATATTTTATATTTAAATCTTTTATCTTTTTTTTTTAAAAAAAGTATGTTCAAATACTTTTTTTTATTTAATAAAAATACTTCGAAAGTTTTGCATCTGTGTGAATGACTCTTTTTAATTTTAGCTTTTAGTTTTTTATTTACAAACTTAAAAAAGTTTTTATTCTAATTTTAAATTAATGTAATGGTATATTATATACCATTATAATATATATATATATATATATATATATATATTATAATGGTATATAATATATGAAGATATTAATATATATATATATATATATATATATATATATATTAGTTATCTTCATAGATTATTCAATTTTTCACACCTAACTTGTTTTTCTTTCATTGACAATTTTAATAAATCATTCTTTAATTTTCCTAGAAGACCACTATAAATATAATCCTCATTTAACATTTTCCCTTTACATTACTTCCATATGCCCTTCTAACTTTTAATGCTTCATTATATAAATATATATTATGTAAACTTATAAATAAATATTAGTGGTGTGTATATTTTTTGTTTTTTTAACAAATTATAATTACTGTATTTTCTAATATTTATTTATAAGTTTACTATAAAGGGTAAATGAGCACAGACTATCACATGACCTAACGGTCACTACTCTATCTCATGTCACTGATACACTTGAACACATATATGTTGAAAAGGTGAATAATCAACAATGTGAGTATTTCATGCTAAACTAGCAATCATCTGTTGGTCTAGATAATCATCTCCACACATATATGCAATAAGTGCTAAGATATATATTAAAATAGCTAAATTTCATAGTTTAATGGACAGGCTTCAATCTACTCCACATTCCAACTCTTCAACCATCCATGCAATTGAAAATCTATTGACGGATGCTCAAAGGTCACCCTGAGACTCAGATTATTGTCTCAATCACGTTGACCTAAAATCAATCTTACCCCTTACATACTGCATATAATTCATTTAATAAATATACAAGGGATGGGCAGATATGTCTATTTTGAACACAGGCTTATTATACACCTATATATCAATATATGTAACATATAGCATATATGAGCACAGACTTTCCCATGATCCATCATATATGTACTAATTGCATTATGTCTTCTACATAAGGGGTCTCAGCCTCAGGGTGGTCTTTGTGCAATTCATCATCAGATTTTCAATTGGATCGATGTTAGAAGAAAGGGAGTGTGGAGAAGATTTAAGACTGTCAATTAAAGTATGTAATTTGCCTATGTTAATATATATCTGAGCACTTATTACATATATGTTTGAAGATGAATCTGGACCAACTGATGATTGCTGGTTTAGCATGAAATACTAATATTGGTGATTATTTACTATTTCAAATATATGTGTTCATGTGTATTGGTTATATGAGATAGAGTTGTTAGCAGTGGATCGTGTGAAAGTCTATGCTCATATACCTTATATACATATATATATATATATATATATATATATATATATATATATATATATATATATATATATATATATATATATATATATATATATATATATATATATATATATATATATATATATATATATATATTGATACAGGTATATAATAAGCCTGTATTTCAATTATTATAAGTTTAATACATTATTTTGAAAAAATACAGACATCAATTTGTAAAATTAAAAATGTACATTTATTTGTTAATGACTTGTTAAAAATTGGTTATTATAAAAATGCTGTTGCTAATATTATTAAAGGATTTAAAAGAAATCAATACTATAATAAAATTAAAAATAAAAATATCAAAATGAAATGGATTTCAATGCCATTTATATCAGATGAGCAGGTCAAGTTTATTAGGAAAATTTATAATGGTTTGTGTCATATTGCTTTTTTCTCTACAAATAACATAAATAGATTGCTTAATAATTCTAAAATTCAAAGTTTAATCAAAATTCTATTATATATAGATTGATATGTGGATGCAGCGTACAAGACATTGGTGAATCTAAGTGTACATTTGAGAAGAGAATAAAAGAACATATGCTTTTATATAATAGAATTCAAAAAGAGAATCAATATGGAACAGATGTAAATAAACCTTCATCATATGTTATATTTGATCATAATAAATCTTGTCAATATGGATTTAAATTTGATTATAAAAATATGAAAATTATTCAAATTGAACGTTGTCATAATAAACATAAAATAAAAGAGGGTATGTTGATTTCAAGAAATCGTCAAATGTTAATGAATCACCAGTCATCAAATGTTAAGATAACAAAATTGTGGAAAATCTGAATTGAACTTTGGGTATTGTTAAGGGTTGTCTCGTTTTGATTATTCAACGTTATATAGTTGATAAAGACTACAAAGTGTATAGTCGAAAGTACTTCTAAAAGAATATAATTTATATAAATTGTACTGTATTTTGCTATATATATATATATATTGATTTCTATATTATATATATATATATATATATTATTTATATATATATATATATATATATATATATATATATTGTAAATATCGATAAGTCTATCTATATTTTAAAAATTATCATTTGTTATATAAAAAAAAAAACCTCTTTGAGTTGATGTTTATATATGAAGTATTATTATTGTTTATGGTTATTAGGTATAGTTATTGTTTGAAGTTATTATTTTATTTATATGTTGATGGTACATCGTTATGAATATTTAATTATTATAAATAAATGAAGATATATAAATTGTTGATTATAAAAAAAAAAATATTTGCAGTGATTATTAAAAAAATGCAATATTATTATTTATGTATATTTTAAAAGCTGACAAATAAATTTTCAATTTAATATTTTTTATATATATATGCTTGATATTTAATTGTTTTTTAATGTTAATTGTTTAAAATAAAACATGTGTAACAATGGTTTTCAAAACAGCATTTGCTAGCACGTGGAACAACAGCAACAACAAAAAGAGGAAGCCATTATTATTAAGATAGTAATAAAACCAACTGAAGGATAAAATTTTGTTGTACTTTGTGTCTTTGAAATTACCATTCTACAGAATATTGGAATAAGATAGATTTCTATGGAAAATACATAAATCATGAAATATAAAGATATATCGCAGCCAAGAGGCTGCACCATTTTCTTTCATTTATTCCAAGGCAGTTTAAAAAGAAAAACTAGGCAAATTTCAATACATGAATTTCATCGCGTTTGAAGCCGAAATTTGACATAGCTATCTGGAATCTATAATGGTCAATCTAATAATAATCTGGAGATAACTAGAATTAATGTATTGGATTTAACATTTCAGTTTATTTATTTACTTTTCAAGGAAAGAAATTTTAGAAGGATAAAAATATACATACATCCAAGAATTGACAATTTTCTCTAACGTGATAGTTTCTTCACTTTAACTAGAATGCATTCTAATATTAAACGGATAAAGAAATAAAACAATGGAATAAGTTGACTTTTGAAGGAAAACTAAACAAGTGAATTTTGAAAGGTAGTAAATAATTTTATATGTATAAATGATATATAAATATATTTTTGAGATCGATATTCATTTTTTTTTTTTTTTTTTATTTTTCATTATAAAAAATATAACGTTTTATAAATATTCAATTCAAGCGTCTTGTTTTCTAACAGCAATAAACATGTAACTGGTGTCAAAATTAACACTTAAGTATTTTAAAACCTTAAAGTATGGCTTATAAGTTTGGGTTGCATATGAGTTGTTATGTATATTTTAATAAATAAATTTATATTCGCAAATTTTTATAATAAAAATTGTTTTATTATTAATTTATGTATTTCCATTTTTTTTAACTTCATATAATAATTCTTATGCAGACCAAAACAATAATTTATATATATTTGCTGTATATAATATTTTTTTTATTTTTTTTTATTTGTGAATATCTGAAAAATATAAATATGGATTTGTGTTTATATTAATGCATACTTGTTAAGCACAAATATGTCTTGATCTATTTAATATATATACTTATTGCAAATATATATGTATATTTATTATTTGGGTTCGTATTTAAAACATTGATATTACCTAAAATTAAACCATAATATAAAAATACAGGATGTACTATTTGTTTTATAAGTAATGCCTTTGTAATTTATTTGAAAGAGTATTAATATTTTATTCTTATTTTTCTTTTAGTGCCAAAGTTATTATGAAATTAATTGAATTCACAATTTAATAGAGGATAACTACGTATTTCACTTAATATTTAGTCTTTAAGTTACTTACACATATTATTATTCATTGATATGTTTAGATATACATAAATTTACATAATTAGATGTGTATATTGTATTTAATAGAATTCCCTTTGTTTCTGATATATATTTGATTAGTTAGTCACATCAACCTTGAAAATAAATTATAATGATAGATCTCATTGCTATGTGTGATTTTAGATTTATTTCATGTATAGCTAGTTGGAAGGGCATATAAACAATTTATTTAAATATAACTGGGATAATTTTGTCTTTCTTCATTTAAATTATACAATTTATTATATTAGGCTTTCTCAACAATTGGATTCATTTAGATTATATATATTCTATTACGTTTATCATCCAATGTTTGAAGCATTATTTTCTTCTCATATATTGATGTTCCATTACATTTGAGATATAATATGTCTATATGATATATTGTCCATTACATTTGGCACCATAAACTGTTGGTCCCAGTTAACTGATGATTGGTATAATGGAGTAAAAGTATGTTCCATTACATTTGGACGCCATAACGTGGTCAGCATAATATGTTTGTTTAATTATTCATTACATTTGGTGTATCAAAGTTAGGGGCTTGGTTAACTAATAATTATTGTTACAAAAGTTCATATGTTTATTTTCATTTGAGATCATATATAAAGATACATTCCATTATATTTGGCTTTCCCAATGTTTGGGGCCTTCTTTCTTCAATTTAAATGGAATGCAGCAAGTACATTCCATTACAATATATATATATATATATATGTAAATATAGATAAAATATATATATATAGTGATGGTTATAATATATATATATATATATATATATATATATATATATATATATATTATAACCATCACTATATGAATAATAAGAATATGTACAAGAAAATAATGTTAAAATAAAATATTTCTTTCTTAAATTCAACCAGGTTACCGTAAAACAGTAAATCTATGGAAGATCACAAAGTTTCCATGAAGATAATAACTTGTACTATCGATCATCAGTTAAACTTGTTTTAAAATCTGCAAGCAAAATATTATTAGATAAATTTAATTTGCAAAAAATACCAAATAGGTAATAATTAGACTATGAAATGAATATGGAATTCGAATTATAAATTAGATGATAAATAGATGATGAAAATAAATAATAATTAAATAACGATCTTAAGAGAAAGAAAATTGATTAGGATACTGAATAATTGTGATGATGATAGAACAGGAGCCAATGAAGAATTAATCAATTAAGATGTGAATTAAAATAAATGAAGTTGAAGAAATAAAAGAAATAAAAATCAAGATAAAATATGACAACAATGTTTATGATAGAGAATGAAATCCTGAACTATAAACTAATATTGTATTAAATAACAGTAAGGTAAAATATGACAAAGTATAGATTATAAGCTTGACTTAACCAGAATATTTAACAATGAAGATAAAAAAAAACTGTGTTTTAAAAATAGGTAGATAAATTTACATTGCAGAGTTATAGAAATTCAATTAAACTGTGAAGATAAACATAACTCAAACCAAACAGAATAAATAACTTTAACATAAAAAATACCATTAATTCAAAATTCCGACTGTAAATTAGTAATTAACTTTGCTCAGGCTTAGACTAACTTAAATATTATCATTTTACAATATTTTCTTGAATCAGTGAGAGGGATTTGGCCACTATCCAAGTATAACAAATAAAACCACTCATAAAACAAAATAGAATTAATAAATAATATTTGACAATTCCAATACCAACAGTAATATGAACTTAAAGCTTTATGAAGTACAAATAAATTCTTAATAAATTAAGCACGATAAGTTCCAAACTCTTTTTTTTATTTCATAACTATGAACAATATGATCAAGATCAGTGAATGATGTATCTTATATTACAAATAAACATGTTATGCCAAAACCAATAGGTCATTAAAATATTATTTAAAATAAAAATGAGCTTAAGATACATAATGTTGTGATCAATAAGCCACAAATTCAACATGCACTTTAAATGTTAAAGTTTACCAAGATAATTGTGATATAGTAATGTGTAATATAAAATACTATATTAATTGATAGTGACTCCATGGCAATAAGATAATGTGTTGATAGTAATAACAATATTAATATTGATGATGATTAGCAATAAGACCATAGACAGCTAAATATATATTTCAAAACAACATATAATATATATATATATATATATATATATATATATATATATATATATATATATATATATATATATATATATTATATATATATTTATATATATATATATATATATATATATATTATATTGTACCTAACTGAAGTCTCACTTAGTTACAATAGGTGATCAAGGGTATCTTAGAATAAACTTTTGTTTGAAATTTTCAGAATTTAAAAAAAAAAAATAATGATAAATATGGAAATTAACTTAGTTAATGACTAAAGTAGGATAATCTTGTATTGATTGTAATAATTGTTAAATATAATGGGATTATGTCTAAATATTTCTAAAGTATATGTGATTTGGTTTGATAAAGGATGCTAGATAATAATTTGAATTAAAAGAAAATATTAGAAATAGTTGGGAATTCATAAATAATATTAAATGTATTTTAAAATAACTATTGTATAATTCATTTTAATATCTAAATTATAATAAATAGATATTATAAATATGTGTAATAATTAATAATAGTAAGTTTAAAAAAAATAATCTGTTAATTTTCATTAAAACAGTAAAAATATTTATTAATTTCGATTTAGCTTAGAGTTTCACTTATAAAAATAATTTTGGATTAAATGTTCATTAATATTTTATTTTTGTAGTTTTAAAAATAACTTTAAAACAAATATTGTGAGGTCACATGTATGTGTGGTTATGCAAGAGACATGTAAACATAAAAAAAAAAAACTTAAATCCAATATTGTTTAAAAAAATAAAACAAATGTATGGATAAAGTTATTAAAGTTAAATAATTAAAAGTTTAATAGAGAGGTATAACTTTAAATTTTATATTTATTGCTATTGTGTTTATAAAATATTACTAAAAGTGTTGCATAATATTTGTTAACAATGAATTTTTGACTGTGCATCTGTGAGTCACATGGTTTGGAAAAATTAAATTAATTACATCAGTAGATTGATTCCACAGCTGGTCTGTCAAAAATACAAGTTTAATAAAAATAATTTTATTGGTTTTCAAATGAATTGTGGGTGTATTAAAGATTATCAGATATAAAAACAGGGATCCATGTGTATTTAAGGTGCTTATCTGATTTTTAATTGTACCTGTGGCTGGATCCTAAAATTTCTTTAATAAAAAAGTATTTTTTTACAACTTTATATTATCTAAAAGTAAAAATAAAAGTATGTTTAAAATAATTATTTAAAAATTGTCTTATAAACATGAATTGCAGAAGTAAAAAAGGTAATCCATTTTCTGACAATTTTAATACCAGTTGAAGCATAAGATTATAGTAAACAATGTTTGAAGGAAGGTTAGTGTCCCTTATCTTATCTATGTTTTATTTATTCGTTTTTCTTAATTTGGAAAAAAAAAAAATTATTAAACCTAAATTATATATATATATATATATATATATATAGGTATATATATATATATATATATATATATATAGCTAAACATGTTCTTGCAAAAAACTCTTATAGCTGTAGGATATTCATTATATATCCTATTAAATTAAAAGTATACGTGAAAAAAAAAAAAAACATTTTAAAGTTAAAAAAGAAACATTATAATGAAGCTACATTTGATTAAACTAAACTAGTAAAGGATGATTAATTTTTTTAAAAAAAAATATTGCTTATATCTTGACATAAGTGGAAATGATTTTTTTAGCTAAATGCAAACAAATAAAAAAAATATATTTTGAAATGATAACTCTTATTTTACCCAGTAATAAAAGAAAATTATTCGGAAACAAAACTTCAAAGTAATCTACAAAGATTAGTATTGAACTTATATTTGTCAAATACATATTAAATGATTATATTTGCCATTATTTATAAGTAAATTTATGATATTAATTGTAGCTTCCAACTGAGGAAATCTTGAATTATATAAAAATATACTCTTATGTTTAAAAGTAATCAAAGGAAATTTGTTTAAAATAAAACATGTCTTGAAATATTATTATATGAAAAAATTATTTTAAAAAAAAACTGTATTTTAAAAGATGCGTTTTCCTAAAAGAGGGTAAAGAAATTCAGATAAATATATATATATATATCTCCACCAAACACCAACACGAAAACACTCTCCTAATTACATCTCTATTATCCACCCTCTTCCTAACAAATATATATATATATATATATATATATATATATATATATATATATATATATATATATATATATATATATATATATATATATATTTGTATTATTATTATGATATGCATTTTGAACCCAGAATCATATAAATAAAAAAAATGTGCTCAGCTGAAGAATTTTTATTTTTGCTGGCTTAGTCTTATTATTTAAATGTTTTCAATTGTTTTTTTTTTTTAAAAAATGAAAGTATTCTTAAGGAACTATTGAACATTTTCATTTAAAAATCATTACCATGTTCTTATAAAAGTTTTGACTGAAGCTTCAAATTCGGATAGATAAATTATCCTGAATAAATTATCTACATATTTTAAATGGAAAATTATTATGGAGCTGAAATATGAACTTAAGTTACTGTATTTTTATTTTTTTATTGTTTGTTTTATTGGTTTTAAAAAAAATGAAACCATAAAAATATTTATGCTATATATTTTGTGTAACACTTTTTGCATAAATATGCCAGATTGATTAGGATTATAATTTTAAAGTTTAATGGGTTTATTAGAAAGAGCAAATATTTTGCCATTCTTAGGTCAATTTAATTTATTTATTAAGCATTACACCAGCTAGTTTCCATTTAATAATTTCATTTACATATATTTAAATATCACAGTCTTAGTTTATTATAAATGGGATGTTTCACTAAGTTTTATTTCAAACCAGCTAAATAAGTTTATCAGAGAATTTCCATTCATTTGTTTTATAAGTGTTATAGTAATAATAATTACAAATATTTTTTGTATGCATTGAGAATTAATATTTTCACCTTTAATTTGAAATCAAATGTCCCCTAGTTATTATATTTAGTATTGAATACATTATTATGTGTGCATTGTGCCTTGCCTAGAATTTTATGTGCATTTAGTTTTAAAGTATTTCTTATAATAGTCACTTGACATTTGTTGGTTTTTACATTGAAGGTACATTTTTGTATTTTTAAACTTCTTAGGAATAACTTAGTTATTTCAGGTGAAGTATATATCTTGCTATTAGTTATTTTTTAGCTTCATAGAGCTAGGCTTAGTTAATAATTTTGAGTATGATTTATTGAGTAGACAAGGTCCTCCATCCTTATTGTATTATATTTCCATGATTTGATAGTGCTAGTCCCTAAATGAGAGTTATTTTCTTGTATTTTTCAGTGATGATGATCACATTTTTAAGCATTGGAAATCCCATATGAGAGGATCATGCTTTTCTGTTGGGTTTCCTGTTCCCAGATAAACTGTAGACAAGGTCCAGGTATCTTAGTTTCTGCCTCAAAGTTAGATATTTTTGAAAGCCACCACATTCTTTTCCATCTCTGAGGAGCTTATTATTTTTATATTTTAGCCTATATTCATAATGATTTAATGTTTAATTACACCACAGTAGGTGATGTTGCATTTGTTTTAGATTAGTGATGACAAGATATGTGTTTGAGGAACTTTGTTTTTCCAGGTAGTAATAGTTATTTTTAATGCTCATGGGTAGATCCATGCTTGAATTGTGTTGATATGATAGTTTTATCATTCACAAGCTATCCAACAGTAAGTTCTATTTATTTTTTTAAGAATGTTAAATATATGCATATGGTATAAGTGGCAATTCACACATACTAATTTAATATTTTTATCCAGAGTTTCGCCGCTGGATTTGTAAGACGGTTACATTATTAAAAAAAAAAAAAAAAAACATTGAGGGAATAATTTTGTGTGGACTAAGTTTATTTTAAAATGTATAACTGATCTCTTATGAGTGAATGACCCATGTATCTAATTTAGTTTAATGTTAAAACTAACTCAGACTGATTTAATATTATATATAACTAGTGATAGTTTTTCAAAAATATGCTAGATATGCTTACTAGCGTAGCGTTTGTTAAGCTCAGGATTATAAAGTTAAGCTTAGGGTTCCAAATACAAACCTAATTATGTGTCATTCTGATTACTAGAAGACACCATATTGTTATGAATCATTTTAATGAAAAATTAGAAGTGTGCTTATTAAATACATACATTATAATTAAATTTCAAGATTTTAAAATCTCTAATTGTTTAAAAGAGATTAAAATTATGTATTGAATAACCTTTGCCTGCTATTATGTATAACTTTTATTTCATTGATTTATTTATCAGAATAAACAAGGTAAATAAGTTTAAAGAGGGATAATCAAAAACATTGGCTAAAGAAGTTATGTAGTCCTATAAACTAAGTAAAGTTATTAAAATGTCAAAATGTTTGTAATAAGTTCCAGCGCTATTGGCAATGTTTATATTACATTTAAATTGTAACACTTTAATTAAGTTTTTAATAAACCAACTTATTATTATTATTTCAAAAGTTTTCTTTTGTTTGTTTTAGTTTTATATGAACATATTTTTGTCTTGGATTCTATGTTCACAAAATTTTAAGTTTACAAAGTTATTAAATCTTTAATTTAAAAGTTCACAAATATATCATAAAGTTAATTAAATATATTTGACATTGGTTTTAAAATTATAAGCCATGCTGAAGTAAGTGATTTTTAGATTGAATAACAAATACAGATAATTGCATTATATCAGATACTTAGTTATATGTTTAGTTAAAACTTTATTTTAAATTATCAGTATATCTTCTCAGATTAGAGACTGCAATATGAGATTAAGAATATTAGTACTTCAGATGAATATTTTTAGTAACCAGTACTTTAAAAGCTGCATATTATCTTATATTAATTGCACATTGCCTATCATTACCTTAATCTTATATGTCCAAAGAATTTTAATCCATCTATATATGAGGTCTTGAGTAGGTTGTTTATGAGTATGGAAAAAGCATAAAAAGTTCTTTTGTCCTTTTCTTTGCTCGAGTAATGTCTTGGATAGTAAGCCATTATTAGTTTAAATTTAAAATGATTCATTAAACTTGTGAATTAATATTTTGTTTTTATTTATTACTCTAATATTGAACATAATATAGTTAGTCTGTGGTCAGCTAAGATATCACTCATTTATTTTATTCACCCAGTAATTATTTTATAGGCAACTTAAACTTTAATTTTGCGCACTAGTTTTAGTTTTAGAATCACTAAGATTATTTACTCGTTGCCTTGTTAAATATAATTTAGTAATATAATCTTTCACAATCAAGGTATCATTATTCTTATTCAGAGTGTGTGTAAACTGTTGATAGGATTATTCTAATGAATATTAATTAATGATTTAAAATAATCTTTTGATTGATTTAATAGTAGAATATCAATAGGCCATAGTAGTTATAGTTCATCAGTATTGGATTTGATCTCTATCTAATTATACATCTTTGGATCATCATCTCTTTTCTTTAAATTTATTGTAACCCCACTGAGCCGAGTCGTTAAGACTATCTCATTTCGTTTTTTTTTCTTATCATTTTTCATCTCTCTTTCACATTTCTTTTATCATCTCATCCATTTCATTTCATCCCATTTTATTTCATTTATTTTCATATCATTTCTCATATCTCTCTTTTATATTTCGTTTCTTATCTCATCCATATCATCTAATCCTCTTCTATAATCCATATCATCTATTCCATTTCAAATCATTTCATTTCATTTCTTCTTCTCCTTCCATCTCTCTCTCCACTACATATCATTTCGTCCATTTCAAATTCATTTCATTTCTTCTCTCTCTTCTTTTCTTTCCTTTTCTTTTCCTTTCTTTACCACACTCCCATTTTCCCTCCTCCTCTCTCTCTCTCCTCTTTTTTTGGTTACAATATATATATATATATATATATATATATATATATATATATATATATATATATATATATATATATATATATATATATATATATATATATATATATATATATATAGAGAGATAGATATATATATATAGATAGATAGAGAGAGAGAGAGAGAGATAGATAGATAGATAGATAGATAGATAGATAGATAGATAGATAGATAGATAGATAGATAGATAGATAGATAGATAGATAGATAGATAGATAGATAGATATGGATCAATTAACAGGAAGTAATCGATCGACATCACTCACAAAGATTTAATAATTAATCATTGTCCAGCTGAACATATGAATTTTATCCCAGCCTTCCTTAATTGGCTACACAATAACATTTTACAACTTTTGAGGGTAAATGGTAAGATAAGAAAGATGGTTGGCTAATGGGTCTTTCCTTAAGCAGGGTAATTTCTAGCATATTTTTACTTCTTCGAAAAGCAAGTCATCTCTAAACGCAACGCTAATACTCCTGTATTAATATACTTGCATTATGTTGATGATGTGTTCATTGCAGCTGCTAGAGATATAATCACGAACATTCAAAATGAATTACAGCTGCAAACTAAATTAATCATGAACAGTATCTAGGAGAATGAATAGTAGAAACTAAAATATTTAGATTTTCTAGTCAATAAAGAAAACAGAGCTCTGCATTATTGCATGATTATCAACCCTCTTGAGGTCAGAGGATTCACCCATATAAATTCCAATTCGCCTACATCGTATAAATTCGCAGGTCCAAATGCGTTTGATTTAGGAATCAAAATTTATGTAAATTAGAGGCTGCTAGGAAAGATAATATTGCAAGCAGCAGCTGAATCAAATTAATACCAGATATAATTAACATCTTGATGGTAAGATTTTAGTCTTCTATTCCATAAATGAAACAATTCCTCAGAGATTCATTTAAATTTCTCCAGAATCACAGTTAAATCCAAAATTATTGAGCTTAACAGGAAAATCTATCACTTGTTTCCTCTTTTTGTATATAAAGATTGAAATGATTTTGGTGCAGTGTCATTAAGGGTTTGGGATAGAAAAATTCTGACATTAGAAATAATGCTTTATCAAATTCAAAGTCAGCAAGGAGCATGGACACTGCTCATGCATGTAAAATCATGTACGTTTCAGGTGCCCAAACTGACAACATATGTTATATAAATTTTAATACATGCCTTATCATTTGATTAGCTTGCATATAGTAAAATAATAAATTATTGAAATTTGGCCATTATTCAGGATAGGACAGATCAAACACTGCTAATAAGACAACATTAAAACTACTTTGACATATTTTATTGATAGAATAATTTCTGGTAATTAATGACAAAGATTTAGACAACAATGGGCTAAAGTCATTTCATAACTACACCATTTTTTTATAACTGATATTAAAAAAACACATGATAGTAAATTTATTTCACACTCTTATACAATATTTACAACAGTATATAATAATGTTTGATGTACAATATGCATGATATGTTGTATGGGTATTAAATTGAGTTACCATGCAATTATACACTGTAAAGGACTCCATATGCTCCTCTAGGTTTACATAAGAGTTTGTGCCATAATAGCTTACCTCAGCTCTAGGTATAATGACAAATCTGGCTGTACTGTAATCACTTGTGTCATGTCTACTTTAATTGCTAGATTCTTCCAAGTCTGACATGATTAATTTCTCTCACTACTTTAACCTTACAATAATCAACACACATACTGTCATTTTTCTATGACAATAATTTGTTGTGGCCTTATTTAACTCCAACAGGATTGACCATATATAGCCACACACTCATCCACAATGTGAGCAATTGGTTAGCTGTTATCAACTATGTATATCATCATTGATATGTGATAATGAATGCCTATTATGATCAAGATAACTTTAAAACTGGAGTTGTCCATTGGTTAAACATAAGTTGAAATATAAGTAAACAAACCATGGAATCTTTAGAATAAAATAACTCTCATATGTCATAGAACACTTTCTATTGATTTATAATAATATTTGACTATAAATATACTTTATATATTTGGAGTTTAAATGGAATTATAATGAATTATAATATAAGCTTTCAATATTTCTTCAGCTATCCACTCTATCTCCTACACCAGATGGCCGAACACTTGGATGGTGGAGTAAATCAAAGCTTTCCCTTTAAAGCTTGATTAGTGCTAGTTCAGCACAAAATACATAGATTGGAAATGATTTATAGATTTCACATGTATGTGGTCATGTGTATTAGTTATGTATGATAAAGTAGATGACTGAAGGGAACTTGATTTAGAATAAGCAAATGAATAATATATAAATAATTATTATTTATACCTTCTGAACATGTATGAAATTATTAAATGACCAACCAGTACATTATCCTATACTTAGACAAAATTGTTATTTCAAGATACAAGCAAAATAACATTTTTTTTATTTTTTTTATTTATACAATACTATTTTTTTACAATAATTTTTAACTAATAAAAAGTTAAAACATAATGATTAACAAGATATCCCTGATTTGCACCATAAATATGCTATAATTATTTTACTACTTGTAAATTACATTCCATTTATTTACTCTGTTAATTAAATATTTGTATATGCATACTTTTATTCACATATAAGTGTAAGTAAAGAAAATGTGTATTTTGAAATATGCCCCCAAATGAATAATTTTAGCAATCCAAAACTTTTTCTTTAGTGTTGTAAACCTATTGATAATCACTGAAATTAAGTCAATTTCTAACAGGGCAAATTGTATCTTCAATGGAATGGAATTAACCTACATTTAGTATATGTAAACTAGATTTTTTTAATGTAAGAGTTTTTATTTCTTAGTTTTAACTAAATTATATATATATATATATTATGCCCTCTCTTTCTAATGTATCGGGCCCCTAAAGCTGGACCGCCACAATCTGCCCTTTACCTATGTTGTGTAAATACGTACACCTCGAGCCCACCACGTTACACCACAATCTACCCTCTCACCCTACGTGTATTTACGTGTATATGTGTACTCCACTTCCACCCAAAATAAATAATATAATATAGTGAAAATCGCCTCACCGGGTTCTAGCTCTAATAATTAATGAGATATTCAATTAAATGCTTTACTAGCTCAAATTTCTTAAAATTAACTTAGGTTCTGTTTTAAACTAACTCAAATAACTATTCTATAATTCATGAGACTAGAAGTGGAAATAAAGGGGTGACAAAGTAGATTACATTGAGATAATATCCCATCCGATACCACCTCAATGGCATAAGAACACTATCACCCTTTTTTACTACTATTACATATAATAACAACATAGTGTTCTTATGACTTCTGCAACTTCTAATCACTAAGACTCATTTAACAATTAAAGTATCAATCTTTTATCGATAATAACAATAATAGTAATTATCTAGCTCAAATGAAATAATCTCAGGTTCTTAAATTTATTCAAGGTTAATTTAAAATAAGGTAGCAAAATATGATAAGGGATTTTGTGTCATAATTTACTACTCTGAAATTAGATTAATAATAAAACAATAATAATAATAATCACAATCTTCATTGTTTAATCTAACTAGTACAACTTTTCTTTTATCGCAAATTTATAACCGTAATAAATTAGTTAATAATCTAATATCCTCCTTTTTTTTTTATCTTTAAGTAATAAAATAAATTAGAAAGTGGCAGTGTTTATATAATCTGATAAATGAAGCAAGTGGCAACTAATAGCATACAATTTAGCAAATTATTATGACAATGGATTTATGACCAGTAACACAATGCAATTTTATAATTATTCAATTACAAAAAAAAAAAAAAAACATCAATAAATATTTAAGATTAAATATACTTCTCTATTTATATTTTGTGCAAAACAATTATATACTTAATTTAATGATGGTAAACACCTCCTGTAAACTCATGCAATGATGTAAAGAAAACAAAACTCAGACACAAGTTTTAATAAACAAATTTTAGAATTTTATTAACAACAATCAAAATTAAGATAAAACAAACAGATCTATTTACATTTATTTACAAGGGATATCCTCCTTTCTTTTAACACTACAATAGTTGAATTATACATTTTTTAGATTTCTTTTATAGTTAATTTAAATTATTATACCTTTTATAAGTTATTTATTTATTTCTCATTAGGTTTATTATATTACTTATTTTAACTATTTTATGGGTAATACTATTCTTTACCTTTTAATATTAAAGTTACCGTATTATAAATTATATCTGTGGATAAACATCATTTATAAACATTATAAATTTACAATCAATATGGTTTTTCCTCTAAAAAAAATTACATTTTCTTGTAACTCTATATAAGTCACTCTGCATATTGTTCAAATATTATTACTACCTATTACGTTTGTTATCTAATGCTCGTAAACTCTAATACATTTGTTCCATAAGCCATATTCATGTATAATGCCATAACACGAGTTTAATTATCTCCTGTTTCAGTTTCACATATATTATAACTATCGAATGTTATTATATTCTTTAAATATGCAATACTTATATTTTTAAATATAATCAACAATAAGAAAACGTTAAATCATTTTTAATATTTTTGTATATTTCTATTTGAATATATTTTTATAAAATTATAGTTCATTTCTTAAAAAATTAAAATAATTCTCTGACTCCTTCCTTTCTTAGGCTATCTGCATCTTTCTTTTAATAATAATAATCTACTCTTTGTTAATCCTTAACTATTCTTATTTCAAATAACAGCAAGACATACATTCTAAAAATATATATTGTTTCTTTTCAATAGACTTATCAAATAACGATGTAGTTGCAAGAAATACAGATAAAGAGAGCAAAAGATGTATAGGATATTGGGAAGATAGATAGATAACTTATCAAACTATATACTTCAAAATGTATGGAACAGTGTGAATAGGGCCGACATTCATTGTCTAATAACCCTGGCAATAAGTATGATGTGGCAGCTATTTATTCAGCTTTACCAAACATCTAATAAGATTCACAAGAAAGATAAAAATAACACTGTCCATGACAACATGTGTAACATTCGTAGGGCTTTGTTAACTACGCTGATTACCATCTAAAACTACTTATTATTTCATTCCCTGTAGCATCCTAGTTTTAAATACATCCTCTTGGTTTCCGAATCTCCACGTACTACCAAACTATCTCTCAAGATTTTTACTGTATCCAACATCGATAAAACTAACTACCTTTTTAAAACAATAAACAAAATTCACTAATATAAAACATTTCCCTATTCTATAAGAACAATTTGTCTTGCTTTATTACACTGTAGGTTCGACATCTACGTTTTGTTAAATACCACTTAAATATCCCAATCGGAAAAATTAACAGAAAATACGAAATAAACATAGGTTATATTGAACTATATTAATAACACATTAAATGATTATCGTATGCATATTTTTAAAAAATCTAATTACATCTCAAAGTGTTTTAGAGTGTTGTTTTCCAAAATTGGTTTTATAATAACTATAACAATAAAACTTTTGCATTACATTCATTCGATTCACAGCTGATCTAAATAAATAAAACATACATTACATCATTAATAACCATAAAATGTACCAAAATAATCTTTACCTTCCTATTAGAGTTCGTAGTAGGTTTCTTTCTCCTCGGGCATCGCAAACATACAAAATTTCCACACACATACAATTTTATTTGAACATTCAAAATCACAACATATTATTTTATATAATGTTATATTGCGAATTAATGTATTTGTTTCCCTATCGCTATCTAAAACTTAATGTTTAACTTAGATTAATAAAGAAAATAATTTAAACCATAATCACATATTTTTCTGGCCGTAAATCTTGGTTAGTCCCATAATATTTATTATTTATTCTTTGTCCGAATGTTCTTCTTTCTGTTTATTAAAGTTTTAAATAAATTAGTTCATTTAGTTAACTGTTTAGACGATCTTTAGTTTCAATGTTTAATTCAAAATTATTAAAAACATTTATTTAGATATCCCACGAAGCTTTTAAGGTTCGGGCGAATATTACCTCGGCGCGTTGATGCATCTTTATTTCTAGCAGAACTACAATTATCTAATAATTATGGTACCAATTGCGTTTTTCCATGGATCCAATATTTTATAATTATTTCTCGGTAAAATATTTTTCTTCTTGAGGCAAGTATTTTCCTTGGTAAATTTCACTTTCATTCATTATTATTTTATACACAATATTTTCAATCTTTAACTATTTCTAGAGTATTTGCTCAGGTCATCTTAAAGAAAGCAATTCACATTATTTCAATAATAAAAATTATTTTTGTCCATTTATTCTTATACGAATAATATTTATTTTTATTTCCCATTATATTCATTAACTTTGCGCACAATGTCCTTTCATTAATTTTATACGCACTAAAGCAGTTTTCATAGTAATATGCTATACAAACTATATCAACGAATAACACTAACATTTTTTGAATATTATAAAATTTATAACTTGGTTTTAAGAATCTATCCATTTTTTATTGAAAATTTAGATTATATTTTAATAGAATCCACTGGCAGGTTACTGTGGAGTTAGTGAAACATTATTATGACAACTTTTTATAATTTTATTTTTAGATAATCTTCGGAAGATTTTAAATTGTCAGTTAGTTTCTTTCGATGATATTATTAAAGTTATAATAAATGTGACTAACAAATTGAAGTAAGAAAGAAATTTTAAAGAGCTTAAAATTTTACCTCTGCTCTGGAGTCAACACATTTTTGTTCTCCTCGTTTATACAATTAATTGGCGTGATTTTTGTTGTCTGCCAAGATCTATCTTTTTATTGGTCAATCCCTACTTTGGTTTATAGACAATTTCTAAAGTTCTAAAATCGTTATGTAATAGACCTAAATATTAACCTATTATTATTTTTAAATTAATTATTATCTATCACAATTTAATTACTTCTAAATAATTTTGAAACAACAATTAATAAAGATGTATAATACTTATTTTTTTATTATAATGTGTGACAATGCCATCCAGTTCTATAATATACTATTTAAATATTTTAATTATCTGTATTAATTTAAACTGGTGCTTATACATAAAATATTCCAGACAGTCACGTAGACATTTCCGGTGTTTAGTCTAGTTTTATCTGTATTAATAAATTTGCTACTTATATCATTTAAAATGATTATATAAAATTTTGAAAAATAATTTAGAAAAATATAGAACTAGATACAATTCTCACCACTACTATACTTATTATTAAATATATTATATTAACAGTTTTATTGCTTAACCATATTTTATAATTTTAAATACTATATAATATTAATTTTAAAATTATTTAGTAATTGACCATTTATAACAATCATTGACCTATAGAAAAGGGCACAATATATATATATATATATTCTGCTGAAGAATAATAACAAGGAAGGACCGACTGAGTTGAGTCTCAAAATAATAATCATAAGACTAAATGTTCATCTCTCTAAAAAAATTTATAACTGACTGATTAAAAAAATTGTTTTAATCATTTATATCGCGAATTTCAACCAAAGAAAAAGAAAAAAACATCTGGAAATCTTTATCTTAAAAAAAATCAAAGCTTCACAAGTTTGACGTTGGTCACAATTAATAAAGACTACATCAAAGCACCTCTTTTGTAAAAATAATTTTAAGATACAGATAACAACAAAGCTGGCCATCCATAGCCATCAGAAATAAGTGTAAAAGCATCTTTGTGTTTGTACCGATCTATTCATTGTTTCACACGTGTACAATTTTTATCTCTTAATCTAACAATCCTTATTTCACACCTTTCTGACTTACTCTATTTTAACAAAATGAAAGTTAAATAAATTTAACACATATTATTTAATAATAATAAAAAATATTATATAATAAATCAAAAAAAAAAGAACTGCTTATTCATAATAATAAATCTATACATATAAATCTCTGTATGTATAAAAGAATACAAATTTTTTTTTTAAATAATTGAATACTATATATATCTACATTTGCCTCACCCCCAAACAAAAAAAAAATTTGAATATAAAAAAATTGCTTAGGTCATGAGTGCCATTGGTTTTAGGCTACGTACATTATATGTGCCTTTTACTCCTTCTGATATTCTGTACAAATGCATTTTCCCCTTTCTTTCCTTAGCATGAATGGCCCTTCATATCATTATAGAACTTTTGAATGTATGCTTCTGCGGTCGCTAATTTGCATTTGTTGATGGTCATTCCCAGGCCTACGTTGTTTGTTTACTAGGTTTCATTGGATAGTGTGGCTATTGGTTGTTTATAATCCTAATGGTGGAGATCTTATAACTATATCTCTCCTCCATCCTAAAATAACCTTTCATTTTCCTTTCTGCAACTCCCAGGGCATCCAATAGGTCTACCACTCTCATTGGGGGTGCTCATCCACTATCATATATATATTCCCGGCATTCCTATGTTTGGTTTGCCAGGTTTGTGGAAATTGTCTGCCTAACTTTTTCCCTTCTCATATTGGAGACTTTATAGCCATAGCTCTCCTCCTCTCTATGATAACTTTCAGCTATCCTTTGGTAGCTCCCAATGTCTCAAACTTGTCTGCTACATTTACTGGGGCATATACATCAGCAGCTATCTTTAATTCTAAGAAACTAGCTTTACTGACTACATCTTTCCTGAGGTCAATTTGTTCCTGTACAGTGGCTACCTTTATTTCTAGGTTATGTATCTCACTGTATATATCCTCTTTGGGATTACATTGTTCTTGAACAGCAGCTACCTCATCATTTTCATATAGCTTGATTACAGTCACACAACTCTTGACTTCTATCATACATATCTTTACATCCCATTTCTCTTGACTGGCTGTCCATGCCTTACATATACTTCTTCCTAGGTTTTCTATTTTTTGAGTTTGTTGACTTATATCTAGCTTCATTTCCTGAGCTTGTTGTTCTAGTTTATTATCTAGCCTTTGAGATTGTTCATCAAATTTCTGATTTATCTCTTGTTTTATTTGGTTCATGCCCTCATTCATTTCCTTCATCTCTTGTGATTGATGATCAAATTTCTGATTCATCTCTTGTTTCATGCCCTCTTTCATTTCCTTCATCTCTTGTGATTGATGATCAAATTTCTGATTTATTTCGTGTTTCATTTCTTTAAACTGTAACATCATTATTTGCAACCACTCTGGTTGGCTTTGCTTCTCTACTTCCATTCCCTCAATGGTTAATTCCTTTTCTGGCTCCATCATAAATTTATAAAATATTTATATTACTTATTTCTGTTTGATTTAGTATATTCTGATTTATTCTGTTCTGATTTATTGTTCTGCTCCCTGATTTCCTATACATCCAGAGTCAAACACCTTTATCTATCCTCATATACCTTTAAAATTTTCAACCACTCTTTCTCAGCCATAATTCTCCCCATCAATCTATCTATATCTTTAGTGCCTTTAATTAACTTAACCTCCATCATCACTCTTTTTCCTTTACCTATATATGATTGATAAAGTATGAGGTCATAGTACTATTTAAAACATTTATTTAAGAAAAAGCTATCTCTGTATTGGTGTGTCCTTTTTATGCCATCATTTACCTAGTTCTTAATGCCTTTATAAAACTTAACTCTCTCTATGCCCTTTTTAATATACTAAGCAAAAAAGAAAAAAATTACCTATATAACATATGTGCCAGATTTATAACAGAGTTCATGTCTCAAGTCATTTATATACTCATCTATCCTTCTAGAGATCTGACAGATATTGACAGCCAAAAGAATGATTAGCAATTCACAATCATGAGATAGACAAAAGAATTCAATCACTGCACTTAAAGCACACAATGCTCCATGAACACTCAGATGATCACCCCAATTCAATCACTCTAAGCTACTACAACCCATAATAGTTTATTGCAAACATTGTTGCATTGCCCTGTTTACTTCCAAGTCTTAGGGGCTTTAATTCATCAAATACTGCCTTGCTTATTTTTTAAAGTCTTAGAGGCAACAATTATATATCAGTAAAACAAAATACTGCCTTGATCTCTCTGGAGTCTTAGAGGCGAAATATTATGTATCAGAAAAATTATGCCTTGCTCTCTCTGGAGTCTTAGAGGCGAAATCATGGCAGGCCTACTGTTAACTGCTTCATGATTAAAACAACTGATATTATAATCTGGGTTGGAGCAGTGAATGAGATAAATCAATCACCAGTGGCATGAATACATCACATTCTCAAAGCAATGACAAAAATTCTCCATCCATCATCACAACCGTAACACAACCAACCAAACTCCAACAATCAAATATCCAATCCAACCTCCAAAATCATAAATTTTCTATAACACAAACTTTTCAAATATGAACAAAATTATTATTCCACACTTCAAGGCTATTAATATTTCTATGCTTATTTAAATGATAAGCAAAATATATAATAAAAAAAAACAGTGTTATTAACTTTAACACATTATAAGTTGTGATATCATTATATTTTAAAAAATTGAAACTAAGCTCTATAATGACTGTATTCATTTATCATCATCAAAAATGCAATAACAGTAATCATCATCATCTACACATCAGGCCAAAATATTTGTATACACTAATAATAAAAAAAATTGCACAGAAAAAAAATATTCTTTTTTTTTTTTTAAACTATACATCTGTCATCACTATATACTACCCATCTCTCATGTATGTGGGGTATTTCAAGCCATTATTTGGCTTATTTTGAGCCCTAGTTGGTGTGCCATTTGTATCAATTTAAATAAATCAATATCAATAATGGTCTTCACATGCTTGTTTGGAAGCCATTAATAGGATTATACATGTCTGTTCATCAATATACGCTAATGAGCTAGCAATGTCTATAAGAATCTTTGATCTATAGTATAAACTTTGGTAATATTGGGATCTTGTAATTTTATCAATATAGATAAAATGTAAGAATGTCATTTTTGTTCAATAGTCATCCAAGTCATGTGTAATAAATATGTACTGAATGAGTTTGAACTCAAGTACACTATAAATCGATACTTATCTAGATTGAAAACAATCTAGTGGCGCTCATGGGAAAACACAGGTACTTAGCTAAACTGAATAAAGAGTGATACCATCCCTTTCCAACTTCATAATATTAGTTTTATAAAATATATTTTTTATAAGTTGTCATGAATAGCACCCGTGTGTGCATATGACCATGAATGGTCTTATATATTTGGAAAGAAGGATAGGAAGGATTCTTTGTTAGAAGAACCTAGTATTGGAGATAAGCATAAGGCACTCCAGAAATCTCACAGGGGGTACTTTTATTCAGTTGCTATGTTTAATATTATTTTTATTAGATGACAATGTCCAGTATGTTTTATTGTTCAAATGACTGCCCCAATATATAAATAAATACCAAGAATCTTTAATGCTGATATTTTCTTTGTCTATGCTATGATGAATTGAAATAGCTACAAATTATAATTACAAATACATATCTTTTATATTAATTTAATAATTACAAATACATATTTATATTAATTGATAAATATTGTTACAAATGGCAATTTATAAAAAATTGTTACAATATATATATATATATATATATATATATATATATATATATATATATATATATATATATATATATATATATATATATATATATATATATATATATATATATTAAAGAACTTGCAAATACGAAGACAAGCCCAGCACTTTATCTAATGGGTAACAATTAGGTAGAAAGTGTGAAGTTTTCAGACATTCTTGTGTCTTCCAACTCAGCTATCTAACTTAAATTTCCATATAGGACTGAACTAAGTTCAGATATACCATATATTTATAGCTTTAGCAATATAAAATTACCAAAGCCTTAATAGCAAAATATAAAATTAAAACAAAACAAATCAAGTCAAATGTCACATGCTTTAATTTCAACAAGCTTGTATTACAAATTAGGTCATGTAACACCTGACTTGATTTTTTTGCCATAAATACAATCTATAACTTTCAATTATATTATCTACCAATATCTTCATATAAATATACACACATCATCCTAGTAAAAATAGTTTTCATTTCTGAAATAGTTTTGCATTTAATATAACCAAGGCAATCTATGTGAAACATGGTTAGTTTTAGTATTAGAAAGAGCCACAAGCTTATTTTTAATTTCTAAGATATTGCAAATTAACGTTTCAAAATAGAAATTGACTTTAATACAATAAGGGTTATTTTACTTTTTAAAAAATATGTTTGTTTAGGCTATATTGATATTGTATTGTACATTTAGTCAAGGGCCCGACATAATTCTTTTCTGAAACTAACTACATGTTAGGGTGTAAATTCATATTATTCCCAGAGATTCCAGTAGTGGTTCAGTTATTTATATTAGTTTAAAAAAGAGCTGATTCCATTGTTTTGATGTTGAGATGTCCCAAATGTCAACAAACTTTGTTAATAGAAAGATTAATGTTTGACTTCTTCCATTTCAGCATGAAGTACCTATTAGTAGCCATTAAATAAACATACAGGATAATATATTTTACACAGAGGTAAAAATCTTTATACAATATTGCTACTCAGTGTAATCCAGCGTAATCAGTGGATGCAGGAAGGTTTTTTCAGTGCCAACCTTCTTTGCATCCATTGTTTACTCTGGCTTGTCCTGAGTGCTGTTACTGTATGGAGAGTTTTGCCCTTGTGTAAAAAACTTGTGTAAAGAATCATGATTATATAATGTTTATTGGTTTAATACCAATCCTGCCCAATGAGTTTTTGATGTTTGTAGTTAACAAATTACCAAAGACACCAAAAAGTTATGGATATTGAACTGATTTCAGATCTATATGACTATACAACCTAAAGTGTTTGAATGGAAAACATTATTGTTATGTTATCATTTTGGATTTAAAGCTTTATAGTTCGCTAATAAGGAAAAAATTGACTGCTGTTGGGCTGTATTAGATTATATGATCTAGATGTCATTCTCTCAGATTCACAGCTCTTCAGTGATGAAAGTCACAAGCTACAAACTGGTCTGGGGACATTAGATGAGTAGCATTGGATAGGGATCTTATGTACAAAGCTTCCTTCATCCATTGATTAATATGGCTTGCACTGAGTGATGCTATTGTATGGAGACTTCTTCCTGTGTGTAAGCATAAAGAATAGTGATCACGTGATGTTTAGTGGTTTAATAATTGTATTAATAACTGTTTTAATATAATAGTATATTGTCAGTTAGAGCAAAGTTCTTAACTTTTAGATTATTTATTGGATAAATAAAGAATACTAATCAGGAAACAATAATTCGTTTATTGTTCAGCAGTTTATAATACGTTTAAAAAGTGGTTATTATAGGATTAGAGTGAGAATGTAAGTATCTTGAGGTCCAAGGTGTATGATTTTTTTAATATATTAAATCACAGTACAGTTAAATAAGCATTACACACCTAAATATAAATAAGAAGTTTTAAAAGTATTTATTCATAGAAAATGCAAACATTGATATTTTTAAGTATTATAATTACTGGTCTCAGCAAAGTTCCTGATCTCTTTCTATTTGGTCATCATAATTTTTTTAGATCTGATTTATTATTTATTTAATGGGGGAAGGATGGTGATTATTCTTAATAAGCCTTGACTTGGTTAATATTCGAATTTAATGATTTTTTTTTAAAATATGTTAATATTGTTTTTTCCTATCATCCAACATATACAATGACATAATTATTGCAGTTTGTATATAACAGTGATGATGATGATATGGTTATTTACATTTCCTTAAGTAAGACATTTTATGGTGATCTTGAGCACGGTCTTACGGGATAGACATTGTCTTCTTTATATGTATTTTTTCAGATGTGATGTGATTCCCCAGTAAAAGTTTTCCCATATTCTGCTCCATCCCATTTCCACAACATAATTTTGTCAACTCTCTAGCCTTTGTATATAAATCCTCCTTATATTTTTCCAAACCAAGCACCAAAAAAACAACAATCTACTTTCTGTATAATCACTTTTTTCATATTTATTTTTCCATAACTATATGAGCCCTTTCTGTTTTCAAGCATTTACATTCAATTAACAAATGTGTAATATTTTCTATTCGTTTCTTACATAATTTACAAACTAAATCACCCATATTTTTTTTTCCATTTATATGCATATTCTCTTGTTGCTAAAGATCCTGTTCAAGCCTTAAACGATAAACTACTTTCCTTATTATTATCATATACCTAATATTCTCTCTATGTCTACATATATTTAAACTCTTTTTACTCTCCATACTAAATAACTATCTCTCTAACTCCCTATTTTTTATTAATAAATCTATTCTTTTATCCCATTCCTTACCACTATAACACTCAACAATCCTCCTAACACAATCATCCCATCTTTTGTACAAATATACTGACATAAATTATTTATCCAAAACAAAAGATGCACAGCGCCATGGTTTCTATAGGAAAGATGCGACAAACAAAACAATACATCGGAGAGATACAATTTGATATGGTATTGAGGTATTTCTGAAAGTTTTCTGCTGAAAACATTTAAAAATAACAGAGATTTAAAACGCGAAGTTCCAAACAAATAGACAAGCTTATTGAACTTATATATATATATATATATATATATATATATATATATATATATATATATATATATATATATATATATATATATATATATATATATATATATATATATATATATATATATATATATAAACATTACAAGCATAAAGCTAAACTAGTCAATATAAAATCAAAACTACCCCAAATCTAAAATTAAACCAGACCAGAATAAAAATAATATTAAAACACAACCTAAGGTTTCACTGCTACAAGCAGACTTCTCAAGTGTAAAGAAATAATAAAAAAAAAACACAACTTATATATACTATTAAAAACTACCCACAAATCCATTCACTTCCCATCCACCCTTAATATTAAAAGAACTCTTAAATAAGTTAATTGCTTCAGAATCATAAATTTTCAATAATAAAGACTCTTTAATTCTTCTTTTGATTTCATTTCTCTCAAAGAAGACAACCTTAGCTTCATCAAAATCAATAGTGTGGCCTGTATCTTTTTCATGGACATACAAAGCAGAACTAAGATATCTATTTTTAACTCTACTTTTATGAACCTTTACTCTTTCATTTAAACTCAAACTACTCTGACCTATGTAAACCTTCTTACAAAATAAACAAGGAATAAAATATACCACACCAGGAATAGTCTTTCTATCAAAAACTTCCTTTGTATTATTCAATAAATTATTCAATGTAACACCCCTTTTCCAAGCAATTTTCTTATTTCCAAACAATTTACTATTTCTACACACAATTTTATAAGAAGACAATTTAAATGGCAATAAATAAAATCATATTTTTCTTTAACCTTTACATCCTTACAAATATTACTATTAAATAAAATACTTTTAACAAATTTATCAGAGTATCCAACACTTAAATAATCTTTATAAAATTGATATTTCTGAAACAAAGCTACCCCCCTAGAATTATTTAATTTAATATTCCTATGACAATAATTCCTTAAAGCAGCTACTTTATGAGATACTGACTGATAGCTATCAGGTTTAATTATAGATCTTAATTCTTTACTTTTAACTAAATGACTGCACAATAAACAATTAGTTTCTATATTTCTAATCACCAAAAGATCTAAAAATATTAACTTACCAAAATCTAACCCCCCTCCTTCTAACACAAATTTTATAGAAGGATCAAAACAATTAAACTCATTTACAAATTCTTTCAATTTACCATTCTCAACAACAAATAAACAATCATCAACATATCTGACAAATAATTTTACATATAAACAATGGAAGAGGAAATTATTATTAAAAAGAATTGTTTATATGTAAAATTATTTGTCAGATATGTTGATGATTGTTTATTTGTTGTTGAGAATGGTAAATTGAAAGAATTTGTAAAGTTTTTGTCCTTCTATAAAATTTTTTTGAAGAATTTTTGGTGAAATAATTTAGTTAAAATAGATCTATAATCCGATAGCTATATTCTAATAGGAAAAAGTTAGATATTTTATAAGTTTTTAAAGTAAAATATGATTTTATTTTTTAAGTCTTCTTATAAATGTGAATAGAAATTGGGAAAATGTTTTGAATAATTTTTGATATTTTTACTATTCGGGTATTATCGTTGTAGAAGGTAATGAGTAAAATAAAAATTAGTTCTTGTCATGAAATTAATTTCTTGGAATGAATCAAAGATATTATTAAAATTTAACTAAGTTCTTAAGTTGTGTTTTTTATTTCTATATATATATATATATATAAAAAAATTATATATATATATATATATATATATATATATATATATATATATATATATCATCGAAAAACTGATTTTAAAAAAAAAAAATGTATTTCTCCTTTCTTTTTTTCCCTTGGAGTTAGAACGACTATATTTGTTGAAGAGTGGCTTTTTATTATTATTTCTTATTTATGTAGGAAATTTGTGTCAATTAATGCTTCCTAAGTTATTCAAGTTATACGAAATGTAAATTTAATACCTCTGATGTCTTATTCGTCTTTATGTAAATCTCTACAAATATATTGACTTATAATTTCAATACATTAAAAAAAGTCCTAGATATTATTATTTTTAAAACTTTAATTGAATAATTATAAAAAACCGTGAATCTGCGCGCGATTTTATTTCTATAAAATTATATGAATAATTTCAAAAGCAATGAATTGGGTGGAATGTTTTGAAAATTGAGTTTTTTAAGAGTTAAAAATTTTACTAGCAATGAATTTTGATAAAACACTGACTTATATAACATTGTTATATTTAAACAGAGGTAAGTGTCATTTGCTATTATTTAAGTTTGGACAATACATTTACATTGTGACTGGATATTCACTTTCACGAACATCACACTTGATTTTAAATTTATTAAGTAATTCTATTTTTTTTTAAATTATAATTATTATTGTAAAATAAAGTTCTTACGCATGTAAACAACTACAACCATACACACACACACACACAGAGGGGGGGGTTCCATTGCTAAAATCTTTATCTTTGATTTGAATATTTAAAATAGATAAAAATGAGCAACAAAAATAATTAAATATTATATTTGAAATTTAAATATTTTATCAACATATCATTTCTTTAATGTAATAAAATATTTTTTTCTTTTGCAAAACAAATGTATGAATTATTATTTATGAAATAAAAAAAGAATGGAGAAATATGGAAATTGTCTATCTATAAAAAAATATTACGCATGGGAGGAGAAACGTGAATAGCCATATGTGCGTGCTGAAAATCATATATATATATCTTTAATTTGGATTAAAGTTTATATCTGTGCTAGAGAAGATCAATAGTTTAATAAATGATTAGTAATAATCATTACATATTTATCAAAAAGTTGATAACGCAAAAGTTGGGAGTTGAGTAAATTGACGCCTGAAAATAAAAATAAGACAAATTTACTCTACATAAATGATCTTCATCTCTTAAATATGTATATGAGAGATGATGACTTGGCCCAACTTATGAGTGTTTGATCATCACGAAATGCATCTTGGGGGTTATTTGTCTTTTATTGTATCTTTATTTATATGAAATTATTTATGAAATAAAAAAAGAATGGAGAAATATGAAAATTGTCTATCTATAAAAAAAACAAATGCATGATAGCTTTGTTATATATACAAAATCTAATATTGCGTAATTTTTAGGACAGACTAAATACTTTCAAATATTTATTTGTTGGAGGGCATTAACAAGCACCTATTCTCAAAAGATGACATTATAACAGTTATTACAACGCAATAAAACATAAAATGTGATTTTTTTTACACAGTCTCATTCTAAGAAATCATGAATAATAACTTATTGGACAAACAGTTTCTTCAGCTTGAATAAAATAGTGCAAATCGAATCAGAAAATAATAAAACACATTGAATAAATATCCTCACTAAGAACATTATTTTCAGTATATGTTCATAATACATTGTTATGAAATTACCAGGTAGGTGCTTGGCCTAAACAAGATAATCTGAAATAACAATCTATTATCCATCCCTGCATGAACATAATAGAGCAATGTAAGAAATACCAAGAAATATGAGTGTAAACCAGTAGATTATTTATTTTATGACGATAATTAAATATTCCCCTTAAAAAAAAAAAAAAAAAGTTTGACTTTTAAGAGGTTTGAAACTAAACTTAATATCCAGATAAAATATTTCATTATATATTTTCTTTTACATAATATTAATCTTCTTGCATACATGTTACATCAAATTTAAGTTCATCATTTCATTTTAACCATTATCGATTCACTGCAAAATGTAAGCAATTCCATGCTCAATCCATCTTCTCCGATGTCTACCATCTCCTCTCCATGTCACCTAGCACAATTCATTATTCCATGCATCCATTTATCATGTTGTTATGACTAATTATCATCTCTTCTAGCGACATATTCACCCCAATTTCATTACAGTCTTTTAATTCATTTTAATGATGTCAGTAACACCTAATTGTTTTCTCAGCTATGTATTTCACTTTTAATCTCTCCTTGTTTCTTCTAACTTGCATCTTTCTTTACTTTGATGAGTCGTCTGAAACATCAATGTCTCAAACCCATATGTAAGAACTGGTAAAACTCATTCATCAAAAACTTTTTTTCTAACATATAGACAAATTTCTTTAAATATGAAGTTATATCTACCAAAAACATTCCAAACGTGTTTAATTGTGTGATTAATTACATTCATTATGCTTCCATCAGTAGTAATAATCTGCCAAAGGTATATGTAGTTGTTAACTTCTTCAAATGGATCACTATGAATCTCTATTTTTTTAATTTAGACATTTTAAAATGTATATTTTAATCTACTTTTTTACTTTCACCTGACAACTCTTGCAAAATGTCCTGAAGATCGAAAGCATTATTTTCAAAAGCAAAAATAACTTCTACATCGTTTGAATGACTTAAATAATTTCCTTTCGTTTTTACTCCTATAACTTTCCATTTTAATCCACAAAATGTTTCTTGTTTAAAACTACTGTAAACAACTTTATTGATATAGAATCAGGCTTGTCCAACAATTTTCAGAATAATAATCTTTTTAGCATTATTATTGTAATGTCACCTTCCATTATTATAGTGTAATGACACCTGCCATTATTATAGTTAAAACAATGAAGAACATGAAGGGTGAAACATTCTGTCTTATATAGAATAGAGTTAGTTAGAAAACTGTTTAGAGCATACTTTATAGCTATGCATTATTTTTAAAGTTGTTAATAAATCTATTTTTGGTACCAAATCTGTTGGAGAATTTATTTAAGTTGACACATACACGTCAAATTGGTGCAGTTGAACAGGATCTCCGAAAAACAGTTTTTGAGAACGAAAAAATGGCCAGCATGATACAACGACGAATAGAAGAATTCGATGTTGAAAATCCCAGTAAATGGCCGTTTTATGTAAAACTAGTTGAAAAACACTTTTTGATAAACAGTGTTAAGCAAAACGACATTAAAATTTCCACACTTCTAGGTTGTGCATGAATCAAGGTTTTAGAAGTAGCTAACCGGTTATGTGAACCTGTTGAACCAGAATCTTTACAATACGATGATGTGGTTGAAAGATTAACTTCAGAGTTCTGCCTGCTATAATGTAAGCACATCGCTAGACTACATTTTCGTTTACGACATCAAGCAAAAAATGAGATTTTCAAGGAATATGATTGAGCCCTGCGTGAATTAGCTAAAAATTGTGTTTATGATAAATTTTTGGAAGAGGCACTCCTTGAACAGTTGCTACTCAGTTTATACAACATAAATTTTTGTGAACAATTACTTGCAGACTCGAATATTACATATAAAGAAGTCATTAAAAAGGGAATAGCTCACGAACTCATAATAGAGCAAGCAAAAGAATTTAGGAATAATGCATAACCTCGTATCCTTCATTCAATTCAGAAAAATGCTGAACATGATGAGGATTGTAGCTATAACCGCGTATGTTTCCACTGCAAAAAAACCGGACATGGTGTATGCAATTGTAAACAACTGTCTGAAACACGAGGAACCCTAGCGAGAGATTCTGGAAAAAAGAACTCAAAAAATCAATACGAGATCAAAACACTGAAAAATTCAGAATCAGATTTTAATCAAACTGTGTGCATTGAAGGAAAACGTTGTGAAATGGAAATTGATAGCGGCTCCGATGATTCCCTAATGTCTCTAAAGAATTCTAAATCTATTTTTAAAAATAAGTCTAAAAAAAAATAGTGAATACCGAAGTTTGTGCAACAGACGTTAATGGAAATAAAGTCGAAATTATCAGAAAGGTTATGGTCAAGGTCAGTTTGAATCCAAATAAAACAGTTTTACCTTATATATATATATATATATATATATATATATATATATATATATATATATATATATAATATTAAAATAATATATATATATATATATATATTAAATAAAAAGATAAAACCCTTAATGGGCTGAAACTGGTTTCATTCTTTGGGAATTATGATCAATATTATAAAGAAAATTAATATCGGAAACAAAATGCAGATTAAATTCCCATTACTTGTCACTAAAAAATTAGGACAAATGAAAACAAAGCCATTTCAACTAGAGTTAAAAGAAAACGCATTACCAGTAATTTGCAAGTCTAAGAAAATATCATTTGCACAACATTCTATTCTAACTTCTGCTAGTGGAAAGACTCCTGCCAAACTGACAAGAGAAACTGTTGATAAAAAGTTAGAGAAGTTTCTTGTAGGGGAGAAGGTGTTGATTAGAGATTGCCTATGACAAATTTGGATAAAGGGTGAAGTAATTGGCATAACTTCCAAGAATATAGCTACAGTACAAATGGAAGATAATGTTAGATACAAGAGACATTTTAATTATATCCGCCATGACATCAATCCAAAATGGCAATATACATATAAAGCTCAAATAAATGGGAATAAAGCTTCTGAAAAGAGACTTGATAATTCAGAACCAAGTCCAGACTACCAGATACCAAAACCTGGGGAAAAGATTTCAGTAGATAATAAAGAATATAAACACCCAAAGCGAGATAGGAAGCCACCTGCGTATCTAAGTGACTATGTAAGATAGCTGTTTTCGCTGCTATGGGTGGAGGAGTGTAATGTCTCCTGCCATTATTATAGTTAAAACAATGAAGAACATGAAGGGTGAAACATTCTGTCTTATATAGAAGAGAGTTAGTTAGAAACCTGTCTTAGAGCATACTTTATAGCTATGCATTATTTTTATTAACCTATTTTTTGTTACCAAATCTGTTGGAGAATTTATTTAAGTTGACGCATACACGTCAATTATGTACCTAATTTTTGGTGTAGCATTTTTATAAACATTCTTCCACAAATGTCTTGGATCTATTCCTTGACATCCAATGATTTAATCACTGAAGAAATGTGTATAGAATCAAATGCTTTTCATAAGTATAAATCAAAAAATGTAACAGCAACTCATATTCTATTGTCCTTTCTACATTTTTGGTCAATCCTTTGTAATTATCCACTGTATTAAAACGATTTTTAAATTCAGCCTTTTCTTTTGGTTGGTTAATAATCCAAAGTTCGCTGTAAAAAAGTTGTATTACATTTTAATAATTTTTTTGCATAGAAAAACATGTATATTGAAGCTGGAAATATAGTACACATATTTCTGCTTCACCTAGTGCCAATGTCATCAGCACTAGTCTGGGTTTGAACCCAATCATTATTAACTGACACCCATCTCATATGAGGTGGTGGTATATTTATAATTGTTATAACCTTTTGATTAATTTGTATTTTATGATTAACTAACCTTTTATAATAGTTTATTTATTTATATTTGTAAAAATGTATATTGCGTTTATTTTCTTAAATTAAATTGAATCCTAGATATCTATAAAATGTTACAGATATTTCAAATTCTTTATTAAAGTTCATTTTCTTCAATTAATTAGTGGGCAACATTTTATATTTATCTTTTAATCAATGTACACTTGAGAATCAATTATTTAAACAATGTAATATTTCAATTATATTTTGTAAATTTCTATTTAAGTTTATGGAAAATATGTTTAAAAGTCATTGTACCAAATTCCTAAAATTTTTCAGAATAAAATCTACATTTTTGTTAATCTAAACCTTAATTAAACAGATTTTGTTAGTACAATGACTGATAAACTTAATATGCTTGTTGTTGTTTTTTAATTAGCAAATCAACCCTTGGGCATGTAGGATTCTAATTTCCCTCCAAAGCTGGCACATACAACAGAGAAGCATTTAGAGCAATTACAATTGGTGGTCAGTATAGATTAAATCCTGTAGATAAGACCAGAAGATATAAATAGTGGAAAATTTGATTGAAGAAGGTTATTACTGAGTTTACTGAAGAGAAGTGAGGAATACATATATATATATCGTGCCTAAAGAAATGACGGGGTGAAAAGATCGGTCGTTTGCTTCTCAGAGGTCTGTTCCACCAGCCCATTCATGCCTTTGCAGTGCTTTAAACATCTAGCCAGAGACTGTCTGTGTCGAGGAAGCCTGAAATGATCTGACTATATTAACTGCCTCTATTAACTGATTGATTCTGAGGTAACATCCAATTTGCAGCAAGCCATTGATTGATTTTATTTGTTTTCAAAATCTATATTAATTTATATTTTATATATTTGTGTAATGTTTACACGGCTTGGTTTTAAAATGCATCTTTTAAATTTATTTAAGTTAAAATATCAATTCTTATAAAACTAAATTATTTTGATGCGGCAAATTAAATTAAATTTGTCGCTTTGTTTAGATTATTTGACTGCAAATTTCAATGAGCTATTAGCTTTAAATCCTCCCCCTGTTATTTTTCTTTTAATTTAAAAATCATTACAAGAAGTCTTACTTACTGTAAATTAACTAATCGAAAGCTCGTTTGGTTTTGTATGTTCTATATATATATATATATATATATATATATATAGAACATACATATATATATATATATATATTTATTTTGAATGATTTATTTTAAAAATATCTTACTGTTACCTTCAATTTAAATAGCCCTGTAATTATTTCTGAAAGAATAAATAATTTTCGTGAATCAATTGAGTAAAAATATCATAGAATTTTATCAGTATATATATTTCATACATATATTTTTATTTGTCAGAAAATATTAAAAGTATGATTTACAATTTATTAGTTTGATATTTAATGCCCGTCTGTGTTAATGAAAGACAAGTCCTATTTTGTAATCTTCCGTGTGAGTGGGAAAGCAATTTTATATTTAGTTTTAATTCTTGCCGTAATATAATTTACTATTCCTTCATTAATGACCTAATGTTCCTAGGACTTTACATTATGTCAGGGAGCAAATGATTTGAATCAGGATTCATTATTTTGTTAGTGATACATTATTTTATATATATATATATATATATATATATATATATATATATATATATATATATATATATATATATATATATAACGTTGAGGGCATTGTGTATTTATAGTTACCACCATTTCTTTATTATGGCTATTCTTGCTCTGCTACAAACTTCTTAGGACCTTCGGAATCTGACCAGTCCAATCTCTCACTCTTCCCCAAAGTAGACATGGTTCATACCAGGGGATTTTTCGAGCATTGTCATTAAGATGTATATACACATCGAAATATTATCATGATTATTTAGAGACATGCTTTAGCTGGAGGGCTAGCATTTCTCTTATCTCCTGTACATATTAGGAACTTCTTTAGCAAAGCCACCCAGAGGTTCATAGCAAACCTCATTTCTTTTGTTGTAATTTGCAATAGCATACTGCCCTCCTCCTCATCATCATTTTATAGCTTTATGTAGCAATCCTGCAATGCTCTCTGCCATGATGGCACATCCTTCACAAACAAATAATTAATTAATTAAATTTGACTGTACAATTGTTAATTATTTATTTAAGAATTATTTTGCTTCCCACACTCATTATATACAAATGATTATAAATGTAATAATGTTTTAAATGTACACTTTCATATCTTTTAATATATATAAAGAGATTTATTTATCTTGAACAGGGCTAATAATATTTTATTGCTAATTGGTTTTGGCCGACCAATTAACAAACTTTTATATTGTTTGTCAAAGCTGCATCAAAACAAATTAAATAATAAAATAACCAAGTTGTATAAACAAAGACTCGACTTATTTTGTACTAAATTCTGTAATAAATTCCTCTAATATTGTTATTTAAATAAGCTTAGTTTGTCATCACTCCCAATCTCTAAGGTTCACTACTCTATTTGTTTAAATATTTCTTTGATTTAAATTCTATTCTTTATAATGTTTCCAGAAAGAATTATCATTATTATGGTTCAGACCATTACTAATCAACCAAATCATATCTGTACCATTCTGCAATTGTCAGAATCCACTAAATCATTGGTTTTCCATATAAACCCCCTTTTTATTTTGAGTCTCTATGTGAACCATGACCTCCAGCTGGGACAGAATAAAAACCAAGCACTGCTAGTGTCATCTTCTTTATTACCTTTTTTAAATATTAATGTTAATACTGCAAACTTCCAATAATCTATTATATATTTATTCTATAGACATTTCATATATAACTTTGCTAAAAACGTTTATTTCTTCACCTGATTCTTTTAAGATATTCATTATAATTCCACCATTACCTGGACTTTTTCCTTCATAAATTTAATTGCATGTTTCACTTCTTCATTTAAAATTCTGAGCGATTAAAAATATACTAGTTGTAGGATGTAGATTTCCTGGGTCTTTATGACCATACAATTTCTGATAAAACTATTCTACACATTTAATGATGTCATCTTTATTTTTAGTAATAGTTACATATGTTTATCATATGGCTGAGATAAGTGTTCTACCAATAACAAAATGATGTTTTTTCAGATTTATTCTTTTCTATAGCTTTCTTTACTTACTCACATTTATAGTTTCTTATATCATTATCTACTTTTTTGTACTATAATACAGCCACAGTCTCTCTGATATTTGAAATAATAATCAAGACTGTTCTTCTCAGAAGAATAAAAAATAAAAATTAAAGTAAGAATAATGTAAACCATATTTTTGCAGCATTACAATTTAATCCTGTACCGATTGATTTATTGATTAATAAAATGTTCCAAATTCTGACTTCCTTTTGGCTACTGCATTTTGCAGTAATTAATCATACATTAACACCTTGTATGAAATGCAAAATAAAATATTAAAAACATTTTTTTCATGTGTCATAGCTTCAGCCATGATGCGAACCCGCTAACCTGGGACCACGGCTTGTAAAGCAACTGTCGCTGACCTCTCGACCACCAATGCTTGACTTGTAAATATAAAATACAAACTTTTTTTTTTCATTTTTTAAATAAGATTTGTATTCCAATTACAAATGTATTTACGTTCTATAATTAATCTGTCTTTACCAACTAAAATGTTTCTGCATATTACATATTCCAATTTTTAATTAATTGTATATTAGAATTTTCTAAAATTGGATGTAAAATTTTAAGGTTGTTTTACAATAGCATGTTGAAAACACCGGAGGGCGTTATTTCTGTGATAGTGCACAGAAATATGCCATTTAGGTGGCCTACCAAGGCTAGCAAGCATTCTATTTCTAATGTGTAAGCCTAGAAATAGTCCATTCATTATGGGGTGGCTACTTATGTCTATTTCTACGCTAATGTACAGAAACATGACATTGAATCTGTCACAGAAGCTATCGTGTCAGCTTACATCTCAGATTTGTGCTAAGCATTTTCGATGTGCGATCACATTTCACTTTTGGCTACAGTATCAGGTGAGGGTGTCTGAAATTTCGATTGTCAAAACTATTTTAATATTCATTAAGACAACCTCCTCCTCTAACTGCCATCTTTTAGGAATGTCTACTAACAATTATCAGAAGTCTCATGTTTCCCTAGCCCCCATTTCCTGCTAAAAAAAATTGGCAAGTGTAGGTTCCAGAAGGATTCGGATGAAATCACGCTCTAAGTCCCGCTTCTGCAAGAACAATGGTGAGCTTCATCGAATGGCTGAAATTGGAAAACTTGCTGTGAATGTCAAAGATTCTCTGACTGCTGCTGCTGGAAACGGGTTATCAAACAAAAGAGCTTTGAAGCTACATGTGTGGTGTACCTGAACATCTCTAAAAGCTGCTTTTAATTGCGGTAAAAAGGTAAAAAGTTGATTCAGAGCATTATGTTCGCTTAGGAATTGTAACCACTCACTCCCACCACCTTTCCCAAAGTTGGACTTTTTGGTTGTAAATGTTTGGTACCATTAAATGGAAATTGAAATGGTATTTGTAATTTATTATAAAACAACAAAAACATAAAAAAGAAGATGATTTTGTCATAGAATACCGACTGCCACCGTTAAAAAAATTTAAGTAATGAGAAAGAATAAAAAGTAACTACTTTTTAAAATTCATTTTGATCAATATATTCTTTTTTTTGTTTGTTTTTGTTCAAAAAATTTTTATTTGATAGATAGTAGTTTTGGTTAAATGTGATCAACAAAATCAAAAACCTACATATAAAAAAAAAGAATTTCTGCTCCCCCCCCCAAAAAAAAATAAGTAATGAAAAGAATAAAAGAAAAATTAAGTACTTTTTTAAATTCAATTTTATGATTTCTGCATATTTTTTGTTGTTATTGTTGTTGTTGTGTATTCCAAAATTTATTTGATATTACTTTACTTTGAAATGTGATAATAAACAAACCCGGTGGCGGCCTTGTAAACATTATATTTATCTTTGTTTACAAACAAAGCTTGCCCTCCGACGGTTTTAACATGCTATTGTAAAACAACCAATTTTAATGTTAATTATTTACTTAATCTTAGCTTTCATTCTGACACCCATTACACCTGCACTTGACTTTAATAATTTTTAAGGTATTAAAATATTTTTAATGTTTTTTTTTTTTTTTTTTATAAATAAAATTTCCTATAATATTAAAGTTTTTATAATCGAAAGTTACAAATTTAAATGTATTTATGTCAAGTGTTTGTAGCCGAAAGGTCAGTGCAGCAGCCTTGCAAGCAAGTAGTCACTTGCAGACGTTTATGGGTTTGCATCCGCTCGATGCTTTGACATATGGAAAAAAAAGTATTTATTTATGTTGGCTTGAAACATATTATAATGGACATTACATTATTTTAAAATTAATATTTACAGGGGAAAAAGAATGCAAATAAAAAATGTTTTATTAAAAACTAAAAGAAAATTAAAAGAGTTGTGTTCAACATATATCGATTGCACAGATGGAAAACTTTTGAAAGTATTTTTTTTAAAAAGTAAAAAATCTAAAGTTAAAGATTGTTATGTTTGTAAACAGAAATAAATGTTAATTTCTATCATGTTTAATCTTTAGTAAATGGAAAAGATTGTTTTATTAATTAAATGTAAAGAAAACTAGCCCCTGGGGCCCTTAAATAATTAAATGGACAGATAGGAGATATAGATAAAAATTAAAGATTGTTTTCCACTCTGAAGCAGCAATATGGACCAAAATGGAAGACATCTGGACATTAGGATCAGTGACATTATGTTAGATCGATCAGTAGGATTTTTGATAAGAAGATCTAAAAGTATAGATAAAGTCAAAATAATAGATTTAAGTTGTTTAGTCTTAAATCTTACAATTAACGTACCTATGAACTGTAGCTGTAATGCAGACTCCATGATGTAGGAGTCTGCAATAGGTTTAATTTTCTGTTATATACCAGCTGAGACAACCACCAAGCTTATGAGTACTCAATGGCAGCAAACACTCATCCAAGATTTATGATCAAAACAGATCATATCTACTTGTTAAAGCACAGCAATGACTATTCAATGAAATTTACAAATCTAACAATGAGCATATAATTTTGCTTTGAAATTTTTTTTTTCATATGACAAATACATATAAGCATGCATGCTTTCTCACTTTTTATTATACATTAACATTTTTAAACTTCAATAGATTTTTATGGGATCAAAATCATCATTTTTATAAAATTTACTATTAATGTTAACTATCTATTAAACATAATAACAAATTTATAAATAAAAGGAAAAAGAAAAAAAGAAAATATTGCACATTGTCTTTTTGGGTTTCTTTGGAACTAAATTTGAATATTTTGCAAGGTTAATACCAATTTAGCACAATAATACCTGACTATTGTAGCATATTGTACATAAAAACTATTTACCATTGTTTGCTCTATGACATGGCAAACACCTGAGATTTATCTCACTTTAGTGATTATGGTAGTACATAAAAGCATTTTCATCCAGGATGTAGCTACATTAATAATCAGTATTATTATATTCAATCATGATAATTCAAAACTGTTGAAAAATTATCATGCAGGTTACTTGGATTTTTTTTTTACACTTTTGTTTCCAGGTTCGAATTTAGATGCTTGGTTTACCATATTTAGTCTATAACTTTATTTTTCTACACTTCATTTAATTAGTCTTCTTTTAGAAGAAAAATAAAAATTCAAACAAAACCAGTGTTCTAGATGCTATATTTCTACATATATTCTTAGGTTTAATCTCATAAGTGATAAAGAACTGCTAATTTATTTTCAGCAATTATTTCCTGTACATTTGACAAGTGTTCATTGCATATTTGAGTGATTCAAAAAAACTCTATTGGCACATTAATTCTTTCTTACTGGTGTCTCAATCAAAAAAATTTTAATAATGATGAGTATTTCAACTACATCTCTAATTAATAGAATTGATGTCCAGTTATTCCTTGAAGTTTTAATTAAGCCACATATAAAATATGTAGAATTAAATGTTTGTTCCTGAGAAATTTTTTATGAAATTATAAAAGCCAAATAAAAAGATTGAGGTATAATGTACAAAACTTTTTGCTGCAAATTAATTTTGCCATCATTGATTTCAAAGCAGAAGCCATTACACCTATTTATATAAATAAGTTTAGCCATTTATATTAATATACAACTATATTTTATTAAATTTTGCCAATTGCTATCTGAGGCAAATGATCAGATCTGAGAAGAAGCAACCAGTAGAAAATTATCAACTCCAACCATTTTATTTGCCCTAGCTTTTATAAAAAATACACCTGCAAATGTTGTCTTCATCTTTTCTATCTACGTATCTTTCCCCCCCATTTTGGTATACATCAGACAATTTTTGACAACATTTATAAAATATTGGTTTTGGTTTATTGACTTCAGCTTTTATTATGTTTATCTTATATTTTTCTACTCTTTATGTTGATACATTTTCCTGAGAAATATTCAATTAAAAATATATATATAATATTGGTATTTTATAGAACTGATTTTTTTATAAATAAATTTTTCTAAGGAACTCATCTTATAGCTAAAGACACCATTCTATGGTGCGTTTTTTGTGATAAATCACATAAAAATGCTGTTTTCGCGGCTGACACGTAGGAACCTGCATTTTCTATAATACAACTTTTTTGTTGTGCTATGGAATGCAGGCAGCTATGTCGCATTGCAGTACAGCATGTATGTCACATCACAGCAAATACATTTTCCGAATTCGCACAGTTTATAAAATAGTTACGGCTTCACGAGAGAGTTTGTATTTGAATTGGATGGAAATGTTGTTTTCATTGGATTTTTTTATTATTTTAAAGTATTAAAATGTTCAGAATTTTTAAAGTAATAATTCTAAGACTTTTTACAATGAACTCTATTGAAGTTTTAATAGGGAAAATGTTAAATATCTATATTTTTTAGTGAGTTGCAATTAGTTAACATGTAAAGAAATGTACTGCTTGTAACATTCCATGAGACAAAGAAGATTCTACTGTGTGTATATTTTTGAATTAAAAAAGAGCGGTACCAAAAAAATATCCAGTAAGAAAAGTACAAATATACATGATTTTTTGTAAATTTCATAAAAAGCAAATATTATAAACTTGTTTAATAAGTAAAGAAGACAATTATATGTGTTTGTTGTTGTTTAAAAAAGTTTGAGTTTCTTTCTTTTGTCTGAGTACGGTTACGATTTTGCATTATTTTATTTTAGCATTACAAAGAACAGAACACTAATCCTAAAACTAACCCTAACACTGAAACTAACCCTAAACCTAACTCTAAACCTAACCCTAAAACTAACCGTAACAACTTCTACTTTTTATTGTCATTCTATTTGAAATAAAAAATAGCTGTAATATGTCTTTGTCTGTAAAAAATAAAAAAATAGACTAAGAAATTTTACTTTTTATTATGATTATTATTTTTTAGTTAAACAATAACAAAAAAGTCGTAACACAAGTAAAAAAAAAGATCCAATAGAAAATTTATAATAAAAAAAGCCGTAACACAAGTAAAAAAGTATCCGATAGAAAATTGATAAAAAAAAAAAAACGCAACACAATTAAAAAAATATAGGATAGAAAAAAACACGAATAAAATTGTAATTTTTGATTTTATTTTACATTTATTATTATCATTTAAATTGTATACATTAATAAAAAATAATATTTACAAAAGATCATTTTGTTTTGTTTTTATTTTCGCATTACAAAAAAGCACAGCAAAATTATTATAATCAACAGCCCGGGAAAGGTCATATTTTATAGTTTTAGTGTGAAAATGGCACCATCCAATGACATCTTTATCTATAAGACAAGCACCTTTTCTAAAACTTAAATCAAATTTAAAACTCAAAACAATAACAAATTCCTGTAAAATTCCCTTTTTTTACATTATACCATCAAATAATATTCTGTAAATTTCCATGATATATATATATATATATATATATATATATATATGACAAGCACTCACCTATGCACATACATATCCATATTATTAAATAGTGATCCACTTGTTTATATTTTTATTAGTGCACAATATCCTTTATAATTTCCTGACAATTTAAACCTATTCTCCTGTAATGAACTGTCAAATAAATAGTATCTATGAGAAGTTCAATTTTTATTTGTATTATCATTTTCTTTTATCAATAGTATGATTGTGTCAATGTTTGTGTAATAAATTAAGTTTGATGTTTGTATTCTCTCCAATATATATATATATATATATATATATATATATATATATATATAGAGAATATATATATATATATATATATATATATATATATATCAAAATACAGTAAAATTTACATAAATTATAGTTATTTTTAAAAATACTTGCAAGTATACATCTTATAGTCTTTGTCAATTATATAACATTGAATAATCTAAATGAAACATATTATGAAAGAATGCCTCGGTTTGATTATTCAATTTTTTATAGTGGATAAAGTCTACAAGATATATAGTTGAAAGTACTTTTAAAAATAATTATAATTTATATGAATTTTACTGTATTTTGATATAAATATATATCAACTTGAATATTACATATTCATAACAGAATAAATACTTTATGTAAATAATAAATATAGAAACTAAATAAAGGAAAAATAAAAACACAAAATTACTTTTCTATAAAACTACTTTAATATTTCAACAAGCAGACTGCTTTTCAACCAGTCTGCTAGTTGAAATATTAAAGTAGTTTTATATAGAAGTAATTCTGTATTTTTAGAAAATATTTTAAAATATGTATTATATTCTGGAATGAGCATGAGTCTTTATCACAAATAATATACATTTTACAATTATTTTTTTAAAATAATTAGTTGTACTTAAATATAATTTATAAGTACTAATTACAAAATTTACTGTCATTTATTATAGTAATAGCTGAAAGCTTCACATGCCAAATAAATTCCAACAAAACTACACAACAAGTTGATGTCACTGTTGCAATTGCTGTAGTATGTGAATTTCCAGATGGTGTTTATATAAAGGATGTTGAACTTTATTCCTTTGATGTTTTAGCACTATCGTATACCAGAGATGGACCGGGTGACATAGGAAAAGTAAAAGTAAAATCTAAATTTAGTAAGGCAATAAGTTTTTTTATTGATGAAGTGACATTTGTGTTTAAAGTTGGGTTATTAGACAACTATGATGATGAATTTGTCGTACTTATGTTCACTCAATATGAATCTACCCGTATTCCAACAACACCAAGTTTTGTAAAATTGTGTTTTTATGCATTGGCTACAAGTAAGTACGCTCTGTGTTAAAATGTTTATATACATGTATGTGACCATATGATAGAAAACTTTCGGTATTTAATTAAATCTATCTTTATATGATTTACATAATGTTTAAAAATATGTCAGTTGTCATTATAATTTTCATTATGCCATTTAATGATAAATCATACAGTGCTTTCTTAGTTGGTTTCATGATCATTGATCATTCCTTTATATTCATTATCATTTTTACTATAATATTTATTTTATGCATTACACATGTATACCCATATATATATATATATATATATATATATATATATATATATATATATTAATCAGATTGGTGTACATCACAGTATTTAAAAAAAAAAACTAAAGATGTTTTGTTTTTGGGTTTTGTTTCATTTTTTATTTCACTTGATTTATGGATAATGAAGGTTTTGAAGTATTAATATTAACCAAGTAACTATGGTAACTGTACTATTCAAACGACATTTTTATTTATTATTAACATTTATCATCAATTTATAAATCTGTTTTGATCAATTTTAGAGAAAAATATATATAGGTGAATAAATAAATAAATTTTGAAAATTGTTAACTGAATCATAAAAACTTACTTCAAGAGCATCAGTATTATTATTAAGTATTACACATTTCAATTTCTATTTTTACAATCACCATAGAATCACATATTATAAAATTAAATGTTTTATGTTTCATATATGTTGTTGATACATTAGTTATATAAAAATAATAATATAAAGTTGTAATTATAAATTTATTAAACGCTCACTATTATTTCAGTAATAGTTTTAACAAGGCTGTAAACCTTAGCAATGAGCATCTGAAAAAATCGTCACTAGGGACCTCTGTAGGTCTTTAAAACACCTACAGAGGTCCCTAGTGACGATTTTTTCAGACGCTCATTGCTAAGGTTTACAGCCTTGTTAAAACTATTACAAAAATAATAATAGTAAAAAACATATATAAGAATATTTATATCCATTAAAATGTATTTTAATTATAATAGGAATTCTTCTTTTTGGTTTAAAAAAGGAATAATAATATTGACCTTAATTTCATTTTCACTGTATCCAGTTTTATTAAAATCATCATTTCAATTACTAATTGGAGGCAAAAATTCTTTGAACAAATTTGTGATCATTGAGACAAATTTGAGCAATATTCAAAAGGTATTGTGACAACAATAAAGCCATCAAGAGTAACTTATATATAAAAGAGTGACATTGTAATTTATGTTTTTGTTATTTTGTCATTGCCTACAATGGGCATTTTAGATCTGGCTTTCAAAATTTATTAAATTTTATTGTTCAAGTGATTAATTTACAAAATCATGGAAGAATTAAATGTTTAACCATATGCCCATTCAATAGAGTTAGCTTATAGAGGAAATTCCAGGGGAAATGACAAGAATGTGAAAAAAAATAAAAAAAAACCCATCAAAATGCATTGTATTTCAGGTCAGCTGTATAAATATATTCCATGGTTAAAATCTCTAATTCCACATACTTATCTGTGGTGGATATAAACTCTATTATATGTCTATGGATGACATGTTTCAAATCAAGGAATTATACAAGGTCCATTAACTCAATTTATGTGTGACATGAGACAATTTAAATTTCACTTTCTTAATCTGAAAAGAGAAAAAGTTAGCAATTATTATTATTTGCTTTATTATAACTGGATTCTGTCATTAAAATAATTATTTTTGTCCATTATTATTATGGTAAATATAACCAAAGTCAGTGATACATAATTTTGCATCAAATACGTATCTATAATTTTAAATGCTTGGATACATTTATATGATTAAAAGACAATATGGAAATTTAGACACAAATAATTAGATTCATATCCACATTAGTTACTAATTATATTTATCTTTTCTACTTAAAGAAAAAGCATATTTACACCTTAGTATCAGAAATAATGAATCAGAAGTTACAATGGATCCATGGATAGGGAGTGAAAATGAATAGACATTCACTTATGTGATAAATAATATATATAGAGGTATGATAGAATTCATGCAATGAAAAGGTCTGTGAGGTTAATTTTATGCATATAATTTAAGCTCTTATCTGATGATATAAGTTAATATGACCTGGTGTTTTTAAATATTTAATTGTTTTGATATCTTTTTACAAACATTTAAAATATTTAATTGTCTTGTGTGTTGAAGATTTAACTTTGAGATTTGGATAGAAAAGGGTTTGAATATAACAGATTTTTTAATGTTTGTTTAATTATAAAGAAATTACATTATATAATATAGATATTTTTTATATAATCACATTTTTGTTAGTAATATAATTCTATTTAAAATCTCAGGAATAAATTTAAAATCTCTTTTTTCATTTCATATAATAATATTATCATGCAACATATTTTTTTTTAGTTTCACATACAGATTTTATTGTTATTTTTATTGAGTTTAGACAAATACAAACCTTGATTGTTTGTTATGTTATATTTTTATTATTACTGTTGTAATTATAAATTTATTTCAACACAAATTGATTATGTAAGTAATATTTACTAAGGCACGTAAAAATGTGAAGTAATTATAACGTAATCAGGCTTGGCCACTTAATGGCATTGTTGGCAGTCAAAAACAATACAATAGAATGTTCAGGGCCACATTACTTTTAAATTGAATCACTGTTTTTTTTTTTTTTTTTTTGGTTATTAATTTATTGATTGCTATAACTTTTTTTTATTTAAAAAGTTGTTTAATTTTAATTTTGGATTTAGTAAACAACAGCTTTTTTTATTTTAAATTGCTGTTTTAGAACTTTTTTGCGATGTCTATTTAGCAATGTCTTTCCCTTAATTATTGCTTTCTACATACCAAAACAACTGAGTAGGCTTAGGGTTAGTTTTAGGGTTAGTTTTAGGGTTAGTTTAGGGTTAGTTTTAGGTTTAGTTTAGAGTTAGTTTTAGGGTTAGTTTAGGGTTAGTTTTAGGGTTAGTGTTCTGTTGTTTGTAATGCTAAAATAAAAAATATCATTATCGTAACCATAGTCGGACAAAAGAAAAAAACTCAAACTTTTTTAAACAACAACAAACACATATAAATGTCTTCTTTTCTTATCAAACATGTTTATAATATGTGCTTTCTATGAACTTGACCAAAAATCATGTATATTTTTATTGGACAGCAGAAATACTCGGCTCCTGTTTTTGGCAACTGCAGAAAAAGTTACGATCGCCAGACATTTTATGAACTACGTGGTATTTCATGTGAAAATGAGATTTTGCATGCAAACTTGGCTGAATTTCTTTGACATACTCTTGGAAAGCTTTTACACATTACACCTTCTCTAAATAAAGGTGTGGACATTTGGAAAATTACTATAAAGTCAGGTTTCTTAAATTCATTACAAATACAAAGATTGTGTAACGTATATTGTAAAAATTTGACGAATAAAAATATACACACATATATATCAATATATAAATGAATTTGACGAATAAAAATATACACACATATATATCAATCTATAAATGAAAGATAAGTGTGTGTATTCACAATAACTGTTGCAAAGCAGAAATAGGCCTTATTATTTCTGTGTTACGTTATCATAAACAGCCTTCCAATGGCTAAGATTAACATTAGATATTTTCTATAGCCGTAATGAAGGCCTTGTAAACAGCATTTGTTAGGTGTTTTGGCGAGCCAGAACACCATCAAGTGGCCAAGCCTGATTAGGTTATAAGTACCAAATGCGATAATAGATTGAAGTAAAGAAGGGTTTTCCTCATTTCTTCCAAAACATAAGCTTGTGGTTAAGACCTGTAGAGTTCCCTACTATCACCTTTTTATGCGCATATTCTTGAGGTTACATCCTTAGTAACTATTAATTATTACTGTTATAAATTTTTATTACAAACCAGTAATTTAGAGTTGATTTAAAATCCCATGAATCTGTTTTGTTATTTCTTTTGAATTGCAGGATATTTTTGGTAATTGAAGTTTGAACTAAAATCAAACCTATCTTTGTAAATGAAATAGAATTAAATATAGGTATATTTTATAAATCACTGTTAAATCCGATTAGATATAAATTTTGTAATTTGGTACTACATATAATATTTGTTTACTTATCTAAGTCAATATTATTAGTATAAATAATTTCATTAGTTCAGAGTAGATTATTTATATGTTTATCTTATCTGACTCCAAAAACCTTAATTGATTTTTATTTTATCGTTAGTCAAAATGATCTGTCTCCATTAACTTCTTAAATTTCTCTGAAGTGGAGATCATAAATTTTATTAACTAATAGAGAAAATTTAATATTATCTTTGGTTTGGTAACTGTGAATTATCATCATATTTAGTTTAATTGTTATATAATTCATTTCTATAAATGATTGATTGGAGATTTAAGTAAAAGAATAATATCATTAATTATAAATCAGTAAGAGACCAATAGAAATGTATGGTGTATTTTATGTAATGTGATTGTGCACGATGAAGTGTGAAGTTACATAATCTGTTTATTGATAAATTATTCTACTAGGTTTCATTTTGGATTATAACTAATGCAATAATTCCATGTGAATCTAATGTAGGGTATAAATGAAATGTTTATTTTATATTTAACATTTTATTAAAATGGATATAGCACTGAACAAAGGGTTAATTCATTTAAACATTATAAATATTGTCTAAAGCCATTAAATATTAAAGTAAATTTTGCATTAGTATAAATAATATTAGATTTGTAATATATGTTGGAATTTAGTTGTTTATTGATTTGAATTTACTTTTGTTCAATTTTCAATCAAATAGATGTTATAAACCAGTTGCCATATTGAAATTTTTAAAAAAACTGACATGAGACACAATTTTCACTATAATTTCAATTTAGATAACGTCAGAGTAAAAAAAAAAAAAAAACTTTACATTGATAGAAAGTACAAAAATGAAGGAAAACAAGAAGTCTAAAACAAATAGTGATTAGCATTTAAAATAAAGAAAAAAGAAATTTCAACATATGATATAATTACTATTTTATTTTTTGTTCATAATTTATAATTTACCATTAAGTAAGTTTAAATTATATCTTCATCCATAGTTTTTTAGTACTCTTCACAAAATTATTTTTCCAACTATGTGTAGTACTTCTTACCTGAGATAATCCATATCTTCAGAATTCCCAAAAGTATTTGCATAAGAATTCTTCATTTTTGTCTTCTACCTCAAAAGTTGACAAATCTCAAAGGTGTCTAAGAAAAAGATTCACCTTAATAAAAGATACAAAACAAATCATTTCCAGAAGGTGTAAATGCATTTGTCATCATAGCTATTGGTTTCTTGTCCATATAAAGTGAGAAATTTTAGGCTACTGTCTTATTACTGATAAAATGAGTTTCATCTCTTTCATGTTATATTTTTGTGTACATCAGTGATTTTTAAATTCTTTATGCACACTAATAATACTTTCTTGTTATATTTACTGTCCCATGGACTTATAATTTATTTGCAGATATCTCATTTTCTAACTATAGACTTGACAATAATGTGATACAGGTTGTGGCAAAACTACTGACTCCACAGCATGAGTATCAAGGTATAAGCACAAATCAGAATTTGATTCTTTGTCAGCATACAATTGTATGTGGTAAATACATAACCATTGTGGCTACGGAAACATATCTTTATTGGTTTTAAGTGTTTATATTTTTATATGCTACTATGCCCAGTAAATTTTGTGATTGCTTTATCAATTGCAATTTACAAACTTTCTGTACATTTGGTTATCAGTTTTTAAAATTTACATTTCACTGCTCTATATATGTAAATCATTACTTGTTATACAATCATGATGCAAGAGCAAATGCACACACATACACACTGATACAAATATAAACATAGTAACAAATTATTAAACCTTTTGAGAATCATTACGTATATAAAATAAAATTGTATCAAACTAGGATCAGTGACACAAAATTACACTGTACAAAAACGACTTTTGTTATATTTGAATACAAAGTTATATACTGTATTATAAAGAGCACAAATATTTTGATATTATATAATTTATATACTACACACACAACAATACAAATACAAATTAATAAAATTGTATCATTTATCAAATAATTATAAAAAAATTAAAACGCTATTTATAAAATTAAAATTGTATACTTATGATATTCTGCAATTACATTTACATCCCACTGTAGGCCTTGAATGTGAGCATCAGTGTATTTTTAATCCACTTGAGTTAGATAATTAGGTTGATAAAAATTTCTGCCTTTATCGTCCTGATGTAAATTAGTCAATTTACCAGAAAAAAATACACTTATCAATAAAAATATTAATAAAAATTTAAATTTTATCCCATTTTACATTGTGGTCCATCATTTTAACGATAGAATCGAGCAGCAATGAATGCTGGGATTACTGTTGTTGTTATGCTTAGAGTTTTTCTGCAATTTAAAAAAGGACACAATTTCAACAAATCAGCTACCATTAGCATGCACCACACTATTTAAGCATGCATCATTGTTTAGGGAAATGGTGTATGATTCCACTGATTATTGTAGTTTACTTTGGAATCATGCATACATTTTTTGATGTCTGAGGTGATGATATTATTTTTAATTTCATTTTAAATATAATCTAAATAAATTAGATTTGAATGGATGTTGTTAATATTTTATGATAATGTACTGGACAATTTAAATAATTATATATGGAAATATTGTTATTGCTTAGTGATATCAATAACTGAGCTAATTATTTTATAGACAGGTTCTAACAGAGTTACTATTTATTTGTGCATGTTTTTGCCCTGTGATAAAGAAAATTTAATCTTAAGGGCATCTCATTATGTTAAATGTTGCTGATATAGACCATACATTATTATTGTGACAAAGTATCTACCCAATGCTATTCTATGATTATCATGTACATGTGACAATTATTACAAAATGTCAAATCAACTTTAAGGTTGTTAGCAAATGGCTTTTATTGTTTATGCTAGATCTATATTATTATGAATGACATCTCATTTCTGAAATACAGTAAAGGTTTTTTTTTTATATTACCATTCCATATTATAATCAATAGTCCATTACAAAATGGTGAATGATCATGTTATGTTTTATTCAGATTAGTTTGATTATCTATAATTAGATAATTTAATATCAATTCATTGCTAATATTATAATATAACTATACTGGTTATCTGTTTCCAATAATTTCTTTTCTAACAAAGTTACTTTTAATAATAACACCAATACTACTACTTTAATAATGAGATCTCAAGATTATTATATCTATAAGTCATGAACAATCAAGACAATTTCTAACCAACATAATTACAAATAAAACTAATTTACTACTTTTATATTATATGATGATAATATCCTAAAACAATTAAGTAATTTGACTTTAAATAAAATTTTGATATATAACCTAATCAATAACATAATTAATAATCAAGTTATCTGAAAAGTAACATACTTTATTGCTTTTAAAATTCATCATTCATTTATGACTTATGTGATCATAGCAATTTGGTGCAGATCAATATATATATATATATATATATATATATATATATATATATATATATATATATATATATATATATATATATATATATATATATATATATATATATATATATATATATATTTACTCTTAAATAATTATTATACATTATCCTATTATTAATTTTATTCTTACTCAAGATTTAAATTTTATAATTTAATTAATTTGAATTGTACCATTCACAATATCTGAACATTGTGTAATGTTGATGATTCAGAATAAAGAAACATGACTATATGTACTTAATCAAATTCATAAATATTAAATTTATTAACATATTATTTACAAACTTTATAAATTATTGTTTGAATGGTAGTGTTCTGTTCTATAATGCCAGATGCTTCATGGTGCTATTTCTAGCTAAATTGCTTAAAATATGTCATTTCCACAGCCAGAGTCAAGCAGATAGCCATCTTTCTATAATAAAACACAGAAAGAGTGCATTTACATGGCTGCTGACTACTGCTGTGGTATTTTATGCTAAAAGCAAGAAAAAAAACCTTCATTGGCTGTGAAGGTTGTTTGTGTTTCACACTATATCATAATGCTGGCTTGTCTATTTTCACAACAGTATCATGTGAGGGTTTGTTGACTGCATCATGTCTAAATAATTTAACATTTCAGGTCCAACTTTTTTTTTCATGTGAACTGGCCTACTGGTACCTTCTCACAGTTTTAATGTGTCATTACTGTTCCATCAGGATTATGTAACCCTCACAAATTGGATTTTAGGGTGAGGCACAGCATTATTTTGAAAATCATGATGAAAGTAACTATCTACAAGAAATTGTCTGAGACAAGGAAAATGAATGCTTCAAACTCTGAAAATTGGTAATTTCCAGACACCAGAGTCAGATTTCATTTTAATTGTTTGTTATAATTATTAACTTTAGTGGGTAGATCACAATCTAATTTACTCCCCCCCCCATGAAAATGCAGTGTCTGTTTAATTATTGTTCAAAAAGGGTACAATTTACTATTATTTTTTATTAAAAAAGTAACATAATTTTTTCTATATACACACACAAAAAATGCCTCTATGATTAATAACTGTCTCAAAAAGGTCAAAGTTGAATTTAATTATAAAATTTTGTTTGAATTACTGTCCAAAAAAGTCTCTAATGTACTATTATTTGCTAATGTAATTTTTTATCAACACATACACACACAAAGCCAGTCTCTGATTAATTACTGACCCATAAAGTTTAAAATGTTGGCTTATATTTTTATATTTTGTTTGATTTTTTTAATCTTATGGACATCATAATTCTATAGAATCTCTGGCCTGGGAATGTTATATCAATGTGTTTTTTGCTTAGCATCGACTCCATCAAATGGCTGATACCATAGAGCAGAACACTACCATTTGAACTGATACATCATTATACAAACAACAAAATAAAACAACAATATAATATTATAACAATAAATCTATTTACACATTAGATCTCTATCATCCCTTGTAATTATTGACAATAATTATTAATTAAATACTATCCTTTATAATATAATGTTTTCTCATTAAATTCCATCTTTACTTTCCTTATAAAATATAAGTCTGTACAATTACTTTGCTATAACATTTTGTTGTTGACCAATGAAATTGTATTACTACTATTTAAAGTCATTATTTTTAGAACATTTTAATAAATATAATTTATAATCTTTTGACAACTTTAAATCTATAAGAAGATTTAAAAAGATGTATTTTTATAGGAAACAATATTAACTTCATATGCATAAATAATACTTTTATATTTTATGACATTTTATTATTTTTGATCTCTGATACTTTACATTGATAAAATGTTAATTAACAATCATTGAACTATTTATATTTAAAATAAAATGCAATCTGTATTAATGACTTTATTATTCAGCTCTGTTTAGAAATTAAAACGCTCCATAATACCCTTTCAAATCCTTAAACATATCATAAGCTAAGGTAAATTGAATTTTAAAATAGTTTTTTTTTTTTTAAATGTGAACTTGAGAAAATGAAAGTATTGTGTCATCTTTTTCTTTTAAAAATAAAAGAAAGTTCTAATATTAAAAAATGAGAAGGTGGGGATAATTCTAAGTAAAAGTTAAAACTTGCTCTTCCTTTTCATAAATTAAAAAAAAATGTATGGATGAAAAAAAAAAAAAAAAATACAAATAAATAAATCTAAAAATATAATCTGTAAAAAGAAAACTTTTAAAATTTCAATTCATTAAAGATTATTTGGATGATAAAAGAAAATGTAACTTTCAATTGAATTAAGTAAAAAAGAGCACAGACACAATCTTATGTAAGTATTATATTAATCTAAGCAAGAGATAAGATTAAAATGTAATGTAAAAATATTTAAAGTGATCTAAGAATAAAAATAAAAATACAATGAGAGGGGGAAATATAAAAGTCCAAAAATACAAAAGATTAGTATTGCCAGTCAGAATGTATCAGATGCAGTAAAATTAATATTCCACAACACACACAGTATTACAATTAAAAATTAAAGAAGATAACATGGTAAAAAGCTTTTGACATTTCCCCTATGCATGTCCATCAACTTATCTTCAATGAAGGCTGGCATATCAACATCAGTATTAAACAACTCTCAAAGTGTTAAACTAGCCTTCAGTTCCTGTTCTCAGTACCATCAAATGTTCTCCACCTGGTACTCAAGCTCACCTTGTATTGCAAACTATCAATAATAACTTTCTACCCCTCATTGTAAACTAGATAAATCAATAAAATGCCAACCATTAAAGGAATCCAATGGCCAACTAGTTGGTTATAACAAAGAAGGAAATGGGCAAGGAACTGAATCATGAAAGGGTGATGTATTATCTAAAATGCTAGATAAATATAATTCTTATTCTTCCATTGTAAAGATTTACACATATATGTGATTGAAAGAAATTTAATAAACTATAATAGTTATAGCCAACATAATCTTTAATATTCCATATGTAAATTCTTATTATACTGTGGTTTAAATATGCGTATATGTAAATTTTTATTATATCATGTTATAATTGTGTGTGTCTGTGTGTAAAATAAAATATTTACTTGCTTAATTGTTGTCCAATCGATTCTTGATTTTATAACAGTGTCACTAGTAGGTTAATTTATACATAACTATATGTTTTGGCTGGTGTGCCAATGATTTGCCCTCACCATTGTGAAAAGGAGCTGGCATGGGATATGTCAATTACTGGATTATGTACTGGTCAGCTGGAGCATGCTGACTATATAACATGTGGTTAGCTGGCACCAGAAGTTGATTCTTCAAACAAATAAAATGTGTTGAATTGTAGGGGTTTGAATCTATCAGTCCTACTGTGCTATAGCTTAAAAATGTAATTGTATGTTATACTTTGTATAGCCTTGGTATGGTTATAGATATACTGTTGACATTTCCTTTATCTGTGATATTATATTTCTCTGCTTGAAGGGCCAGTTTGTTGGCATAGTGAAAAGGGCACCCTGAGTTCAAATCAATATTTAAAGAAAATAATTAGATTGATTTTTTCTGACCCAGTTCAAATGGCTTTCCATCATGGGTGCAGAAGTGCCACAAAATTAACAGAGTAATTAAAACCAGAATTAAAATTGAAAAAAAAAAATGTTTGAAACCAAATTGGAAATAAATGCCAAATTGCATGATATAAGTTGATATCAGTGAGCATTATGAGAAGAGAATAGACCAAAGCTAATAAATTATAATATTAAACAGTAAAATGTAAATGAAAAGGGGAGAGTCTCAACAGATAAATATTTTCATACATATTAGGGGTATTGAAGGTAAAGTGGGAATTAGAAAAGACTAAGAGGTTTGGAGGTTGGTGAATATGTCATTTGAGTAAAATATTTTAAAGAAATAAGAAAAATAAGTAAAATAAAATTTGTGTTATAAAAGTTGGTGAAAAAATGAATTATTAGTAATCTGTGATAGAGTCAAACTAAAAATGGTGTTGCAAAATAATATAAATGTACAAGAAATCATAAGATTACAAGGGAAAATGATGAAAAGACAGACAGAAATATAGAGAAAAAAAATAGAATGTGGGGTTGAAAATGAATAATAATAATAATCCTTATAATTTAAAAAAAAAAATTTTAATTATATTAATATATTTTATTAATTTATTGTTTTTTAACATTCATCCAATTGATCCAAAAATATCAATATTATAGTAGATATATCATTTCAATCTATTAATATTTACCAAAGAGTATTTACAATACTAACTTGAATTTCATTTCTCTAATAAACGACAATACTTCAATTCTATTTTATATACATTTACATCAATTTTCTCATCAATCAACTTTTTCAGTAATACATATCCTTCAACATTCTCCTTTCTTTCAATACTTTTTACATTTGACATCACCCATTATTAATTTATTAAATCTTTTTCAATATTATATATTTTAGACTGAATATTAATCAGATTGATCCATATACAAGAATTATATTCTAAAACTGTAACAACAAGGGAAAAAAATAACTATATTTTATGGAAATAGATAAATCTCTCCCATATCTCAAAATACACCCATCTTTCTGTATCTTTATTAATAATACATTTAATATGTGCATAAAAGTAAAATTGCTACAAAATATAATCCTAAATCAGATAAGCTCTTATATTTAATAACCCATCTCAATTTTATATCGATAAACGATTTTGTTTTATTAGTATGAAACAAGTTTTATATGTAACTCATGTTGTAACCTCCCTATAATAAAACTATACCTTTTGAACCCAATAGACACTATATAAAATTCTTAAATAACTACAACACGCAAGTAATCTCTATTTTTGCTTGATCAAGACACCTATAAACATAAAAAGCAATGGTGCTAATATTCCTCCCTGAGGAACACCTATCATATTATCAAAAAAAGAATTGTTTTATCCATAGTACAAAGATTACGACCCCTCAAAAATTGAAAACCACCAACTAAAGAGGCAACCCACATTAATTATACAAAAGTCTAATATAGAAACTTTGCAAACCGACATACAAAATATACACACTAATTGCTTCTGATCAGATACAGAGCAAAGACAGATATCACCATTAAATTAGTTTCAGCAGACTACCAGGTAAAAACCAGCGATAACTAGGAATACCAATCATACTACAATAATATACTAAAATACCCTCATAAATTCTAGCAAAGGGACGAAAAATAGGCTATAATACCAGAACAGATATCCCCTTTTAAATGGACAACTTACTACTAAATACGGATAATTTTCCAATTGATAAATAATGTATAAGCAAGGCTCCAAACACCCAACCCGATAATAAAATAAGAATATACATATCCCATAGAAAATTTTGATTTAAGTTTAGAAATGCAGAAACCTCGGAACAATTTATAACACTATATTCCAAAACCCTTATAAATTAATATCACCATATTATCATTACTTGAAGTATCATACATATTAGTAAAATGATTGACTAGACATCCATAGACCAATACATATATCCACTTTCTCCACAATATTAAGATCTTTTATATATTCCAAAACATTTGTGGATTATTCCTAAAATTTTCTTCACTCTATTTAAATATATAACTTTCATAGAATTTGACCCAAACCAAATTCACTCTTTTCTGTTTTTATACCTAGTATTTGCTTCTTTTCCCCCAATCCCTGACCATTGGAAGTTATTATTAAATAAGCCCGATATATGTCGCATTTGACTATCCACAAAATATTTGCTTTGGCTTTCCCAAATCTCCAACAAGTCCCAAAACTTTATGCCAAGCCCAGTTGAACCCATTTCCAGCTTTATAGTTCAGGACCCATCAATTCCAAAGGGAGAAGCGGGGCAAAGACCCTCCCAAACATCTACAAACAAAAACCCACCCCCCTAAATTAACTTAGTGAATAAACACCACCAACAAAAATTACTAAAAGCATATCCCATAATAAAAAAAAAAAAAAAAATAAAAAAAAAAAAAAAAAAAAAAAAAAAAAAAAAAAAAAAAAAAAAAAAAAAAAAAAAAATAATAATAATAATAATAATAATAATAATAATAATAATAATAATAATAATAATAATAATAATAATAATAATAATAATAATAATAATAATAATAATAATAATAATAATAATAATAATAATAATAATAATAATAATAATAATAATAATAATAATAATAATAATAATAATAATAATAATAATAATAATAATAAAGATATAATAAAATGTATATATTTTTAGCATAAACTATAGAAATTTTAGTAGTATAATATCATAATCTATGACATTTCAAGATTAAAAGTAATTAGAGATGAAACAATGACTAGTGACATACACATTTTGTGTTTTTTTTTTTTTAAATTTTATCACAAATGGCACTCAAAGAAGAAAGAATGATTGCTTAAATATTATAATGTCTACAAATTTTATCAGATTAATTTTTTGTTCATTTTTTTATCTGTACATATTTTTTGGATATCATATAACTAAATTTGTGTAGTTATGCAGCCTAATTTGTGCTTTATGGCACTTTAATAATGAAGTGTGCAAGTAGTTGATAACAAATTATTATTTAAGAAGTGCATTTTGGGAGTTCCTTTTTACCTATGTGTTTTATTCATTTGTTTTAAGTCATTAGGATTTGAAAAGTTTTCTTATATATTCTAAAATGGAAAGGTGTTTAAAAAATAATATTTTTTGTTGATTTATATTTAACGTGATTTATTATAAAGTATTGTCTTTAATATAAGTTTTAGTTTTGTTATATGGAAATTTAAAAATACAATTATTGTAAAACAATATGCTTATTTTTAATAATTTACCATAAAGTTATCTATTATCAAAGACTTTATTAATTGTAAAGTATATTTGGGCTTACTTCTGCAAATGACTAAATAAGAATGTACCAACATAACAGTTGATTGTAATGAGCGTCTGAAATCCAACAATGGTCTTATCTGCACATATATTTCTCGTTTTATTTTCATACTCTATGCATTTGGTAATGCTATCCATATTTTATCATTTCTATTTTTTTTCTGACCAAACATAATATTATTTTCGAAATGCTCAAATATTCTATGTATATCAGTCTTTAACTTTTGTTTTTTTTTTTCATATCAGAAATATACATTTCCAAATTCTCAACTGTGTTCTAATCATATTTATATAAATATCCATTTTGATGCAAAAATCATTCAAACTGGCAAACTTATGTGGCATTGATATTTGAGATTTCATACTTGCCCACACATTAATTTTAATGAGATCATAAATTACACAAGAATAAAATAAAAAAAATGGATTCATCTAATTTCGTGTATGCGGAACATTGCAGTCAATTGTTGCCCTTATATATGCTACAGTTAAACAAAAACTAATTTGAGGATAAAATTTATCAAGAAATCAAGAATATACAGGAAAGCTAAAACTGATTTAACAAATGCTTCTGTTTTATAGGCAATACAAATAATATGGCGTGGTTTTGATCTTGATATTGTCATGATGATTTGTAAGAAAAGGATAGAGAATGAAAGATAAAATAAGTTTAATTTATTACGCAAAATGAATACCCAATGTATCACAGACAATAGCGTTCCAATAGATAACAACTGTTTTTTTTTTTTTTTTAATTTTTAAGATAATTTTTTTTTGTTTTATATAGGGGCTTTGAACTCAGATTTTCACACGACCCTTAATCATTTATGATATCTCATATTGCTGATACACTTGATCACACACGTTAAAAAGATAAATAATCACCAATATCTATATTTCGTGCTAAATCAGCACTCACCAGTTGATTCAGATTATCATCTTCAAACATAATAAAAGCTCAGCTTATATTAAGATAGCCAATTTTCATACTTAAATGGACAGGCTTCAAAGCACTCCACCGCACAACTCTTTTTTGTTTTGTTTGATAAATATAATTATAACGATAACGCGTTCAAAGCATACTTAGTTTATGTAATTATATTTTATTTTTTATTCTCTGTTACATATAATAAGCAATATTATTTTAGAGCTGTAAAAAACACTAGTGGATTGTTAAAACTGTCAGCTTTTTGAAATTTTGAATTAATTAATTTAAATTGGAATAAGTGTCAAAAAGAGTGTACTGTTATTGTTTATAGTGTTTATAATATACCTAATATAAAACAATCAGTGGTAGTAAACAAAAAAAAAATAGATACAAATTAGTATAAACCAAATAATAAAATAAAGTGAGGTATTTTATATTGGTAATAAAAAAACCTCGAATTTAAATATTATATTATTTGGAAAAAAAAAGTGTAATTTGTAAATATAGGATAAAAAATTAAAAGACATGAACATAGTAAATAGAACTCAAAAAAAGAAAGATAATATACATATATAACAAAATGTTTGATTTGATTATGGGTATCATATAGGCTTAATTCTTTAATGTCTATAAATTTATTTTAGCTTCATTTTAAGTTTTCACCTGCTTCAATCTCTTAGTATTAAGACTTATATTATTATATAATGAAACATTTCAAAAGACATTATTCTCCTTTTTAATCAAGTGTAACAGTGAAGATTCAACGTCAATACTGGAATATTATTTGAACCAGAGCTCATGAGATTGTAAATACTAAAATTAAGATGTCAATATATCTCACTAGGCTATCTTACATTTATTATTCACAAATATAATCAGGGTAGTAAAAGTAAAAACAAAGAAAGAATACTATTGGAAAAGTAGATTATAAGTTGAATGTATTTAAAAAGGTTGATTTTTGTTAAAGAAAGTTAACAATTAATTCTAAATGGACGTAATATTATATATAAAATTTAAACAAATATACAACAATATGATTATTAATGCTACATTAGTATTAATATTTAAAAATGGTGATTAAGTAGAAATTACATATCTATTAGTCTTTTATCAGTTTTATGCAAAAGTTTTACCATGATACTTACAACACATTTATAGAGAAGATTGGATTTCAACCAACAAATAGATCAAGCTGGATTTAAAAGTAGGTTTAGTAGAGAGGATCATATCTAAATATTGATACAAATTAAAGAAACGACCAATGAGTTGTCATTGTGCTTTGAATTTGTAGATTAAAAAAGGCATTTGATTCTATAAGCATTCTATCTGTGATTATGCATTGGTTCATCAAGATAGCGATCCAGGATATTGTCATATTCTGAAGAATATTTATGAAAATGCAACATCAACAATTATGTTACATAATAATACTAGAAAGGTTAAAGGATGTGTGACTCCAATATCTCCAAAACATTTTACAGCAGTGTTGCAAAAAGTATTTTGTGGCATAAAGTGGGAAGCTAAAGAAATAAACGTAAATATAGATTATTTAAGTCATTTAGATTTTACAGTTAATGTATCTGTTTTTGCAAATAGTGCTTTCTTGAAATGTGCAAGAGTTATAAGATTAAAGTAAAAAAAGTAGGAGTAAAGGTAAACATTAAAAAGACTAAAGTAATGTTCATTGGATTTTATCAAAAGATGAAAATAGAGATTGATTAGGATGAGTTAGAAGAAGTTAACTACTATAAATATCTAGATCAGATTATTACTAAATATGGAATCATAATGGATGGAATTTACCATATAATTAAACTTGTTTGGAATTCTTTTAGTTGAAATAACTTAATATTAAAAGAAAATATGTCAAGTTTTTTGAGAAGGAAGACTTTAAATAAACGTGTTTTATCATGATCTAAGACTTGAAAATTGAACAAAAGAGCAATACAGAGACTTCAGACCACTCAAAGAAATATGGCGAGGTGCAAGTTAGAAATAAAAAGAAGATATCAAACATGCAATAAATGGGTAAAATAACAAACAGGTGTTAGTAACGTTATTAAAAGAATTGAGAGACTGAAATAATGTTGGGCTGGACATATTGCTAGATGAAATAGCAATATATGGATAGTTTAAATATAAACTGAGTTTCAATATTTTTTTAAAGACATAAATGGGAAAACCTGTGAGATTTATGGGTGAAATGAGGAAGGGTGTGGAGATGGTTGTATGGAGAAGAGAATAGAAATCAGAAAAGATGAATTGAACCTAGAGAAACCTTCATCATGCAATGTATAGATCATGGCTGACAATGATGATGATGATATATTGTCATTTCAAATATTTACAAGCTGAACAACAGTCAAACTCAATAAATCATTGCTTTTTAAGACCAAAGAATGCTCAGTTACATTTAATAAATATAAATGCATATTATAAACCTTTCGTTTGGCCATTAAAAATGTTCAGCTAATTTATTATTAAAATACTTTAAAATAAAAGTATTTATTTAATGGGCACTAAAATGTTGAAGAGTATTTTTTTCATCCACTGTTTGGAATTTTATAATAAATGTAAGTAAAAGCAAGCTGCATCCAAAAATCGATTAATTTAATCTCTAATTGTAAAGATTAGAGATTAAATTATTTAATTTGCTTTTTTCCTCTGCAAAAAATTTTAAGTAAAAAATATACATACTTGGAAAAATTAATTAAAACATTAACTAGGTATTGTAAAGTATATCATAAAAGAATAGACAAATAAAATTGTGTAAGAAATACAAAATATACATTTTAGATACATAAAAAAGGCATATAAACGTTACAAAAATAAAAGGAAGGGGATGAACTTCCATGGAAGAGAGACAATGCTTTTTATAGCATCAACAATATCAGAAGGTACAAGGTTAAACCAAGATTTGTATGATGTAAAGTTGAAGCAAAAATGGCATCTTGGAAACTAAAAGATATAAAAAAGTAGAAACCTTGTATAATAAGATTGTGAATTTCTCCAAAAGAGAAACAGATATATAAAAAATTAAAAATAAAATGAAAATCAGAAATTATTTAGATTATGTTTTTTAGGTATTTCTTCGAAAGAGTATCGACAAAAGAGATAATACATCTAAATTAATTTCTATTTAAAATAATTTCTAAAAATACACATTAATCTTAAAAATATGTGATTTATATCATTTTATATTTTAAAATTATTTATGCCTGTTTTACTCTTCATGAAATTTTCAAACTTGTTTTATGTCAATGCTTACAGAGCCTCTACAATCATTTTTATAATATTCTTACCTAATTGATGGTGTTAAAAATTAGCGAAAACTTCAATATATTAGTAGGTAAAAAATAACAAACAGTTAATATCAGATAATATATTATTTATGTTTATGACAATTACAGGATGAAGACTTGAATTTTCAAGTTTAATTTCCTTTAAGCAATGACAAATATTTATTTTTCACAAAACACCAGCAAACTTCCTTATTTCATTCATCTGCTCATTTTTAATCACTTTCTAAATCATTTGCACTCTTTAGGAATCCACTTAAAAAGTCTTTGACTGCCATTTTATTATCAGAATTTCTATAAATAATTCCATTCCAGATCCCGTTTCAGTTTTTTAATTTTTTCAATGACGTCAATGCTAATTGTTTCACACTGTGATTTTTTGTTTTTTATATCATCTTGTTCTCCTATTTTGAGTGATCTTTTAAATATCAATGAGTTAGATTCGTAAGTAAGTAGTTGGAAAAAACAGATTAAAAATCTTCCTTTATAAACGCAGGAATAATTCATATTGTTATTAAATTATTGCCACAGAAGGTGCTCCATCCAAATCTAAACCTTTGATTAATTTCATCCTTACTTTTCCATTTGCATTAATAATGTGCTCAAGGTATTTGTAGTTTTTATTTTTTTTTAATTCATAATTCTTCTAAAAATATCATTGGGTACTGTTCTATTAGCTGCTTGGTAATGTTATTTATATGCAAAAACATATATATGTCATTTATGTGATCACAACCTTATTTTTATGCAAAAGCAAAGAAAGACATTGTTTTGCATGCCATTTTGGTGGCTGACCTGTTGCTTGATGTTATGCACTTGATCTCAATTCTCACAGTTCAAAGTTCACTACAGTATCATCTGAGGGTGTCTGGATTGAGCCTGCCACAACTCTTCAAATGTGCATGTCAAGTAATTGTCATATAAATCATCTGACCTACTATCAACTAACAATTATAAGTGCATTACCATGCTTATCTACTTAAAGTGTAACCTTAAAAAAAATCACAAAAGGTATGTTCAAGCAATATTTCAACCAGCCTATGTTTGTGTGAGAACATGTCCACAACAAGTAAAATGACTGACTGCAAAACCAAGTTGTTCATATTGAGCCAACTGCTGTCCACAAAAGCTGGCATGGTGGCATGTTTATAAAACAACAACATACTTCTACATGCGAAGAGGTGTGTGCAGAAAAATGATGAGATTTAATGACACCAGAATCCCATTCATTTTGAAAAGGATAATGTTATTCAAGTTCAGGAATGAAAAATGCTTCAGTAGCTTATGTCCATTTCTTTGGTTGGCACATTTAGAAAGAGATCACTCCAGGCATCCTCAGTGTTTAAGAATTGGCTAATGAAGTATTTCACTAAGCAATAAAAGAACATAGACATGCAAAACCAACTACTACACAGTATTGCAGATGCAAAACCAACTACTTATTTATATACATTTATCCCACCTCATCAACAAAGAAACAAACTTGTTGATTTTCTAGATACACTAACAAACATTAATATATAAAGATATTAAAAATTACTTTTTATGCCGGTGGTCCGATAATGTCATATTTCTGTGTTTTTGCATAATATCAATGACAACAATCAGCTGACATGAGCTACTAAAAGAGTACGATAATATATATGCTTAGACATTTTAGGATTTAGTATTAATTCTTCTTTCTTTTTTTGATTCCTTATCTCTTGTAACATTTCAGGAAAATCTGAAGCATTACTTTAAAGAAAAAAACGACCTTATTAACTGATAATTACAAATGATCTAAATAATATTTTTACTTTTTTTTCTTTATCTCTCTATTTTAATCACAAAACTGTTGTCAAAAGTTTTAAGTATAGAATTAATTTGCCCTACAGAATTCTCAATTATAATCTTCTCAGTATTAATATGCATTATCATAATTCAGCATTTTTTCATAATATACAAATCCTAAGCATAGGTCATTGCTATAATTCGGGTCAATACTTGGATGTAATCAACTGTGCTAAAACCACTTTTATATCAAGCTATTTTTTTTCTTGGTTAAAATCCAAAGATCACTTTAGAAGAGTTGTAACTATCCTGATAAACATATTGTAAACTATTGATGAAAGATTCATAGGTCTATAATTCTTAATATCTTCAACTTTTATAAATTATTATTGTAATATTACTTTATATCGTTATGCTTTTATAAACAGCAATAGTAATATTCAGCAATTAAGCTAATGCACGTGCACTTTGAAGATTTATATTATAAGTGAACACTCTCATTTTTCAAACACAAGATAAAGTCTTTTTGAAAAAATAGGATGAATCCATCTATCATTTAGACTCAAGCATTTATGTATGGGCAAATATTAAGCATTTGAAAATGAGAGTGTGAAAATATTAAGCAATCACTTTAAATTATATTTACTATGCCTAAATGAATGATGCTTGAGATATCTTTACAATTTATGGTACATCATTCTTAGCTGATATTAAACATATGCAATGAGATATTTTACATAGTACTATGTTTTTTTTTTATAAACTGTATTAGTAATATTCAACTATTAAGCTAATGCACATGTGCTTTGAAGATTTTGAATTATAAATGAATACTCTCACTTTTCAAACACAATATAAAGTCTTTTTTGAAAAGATAGGATGAATCCATCTTTCCTTTTGACCAAATGTATATATATGGGCAAATCTTAAGTGTTTGGATATATAAGGAGGTGAAGATATTAAGCAATCATTTTAAATTATATTTACTATGCCTGAATGAATGATGCTTGATAAATCTTTACAATTTATGATACATCATTCTTAGTTGAAATTAAACATATATAATGAGATATTATTTCATATAGTGGTATGTTTTTTATAAATCATAATAGTAATATACAGCGATTAAACTAATGCACATACACTTTGAAGATTTTAATTTATAAAGGTGTACTCTCTCTTTCCAAACACAAGATAAAGTCCTACAAGATAAAGCCTTTTTGACAAAGGTAGGAATTTATCTTGTGTGTGGAAAGTGAGAGTATTCATTTAAAATAAAAAAATATTCAATGCACATGTACATTAGCTTAATGACTGATTATTACAATTACACTAAATTATTATTTTATTGTTTTACTCATTTTGACAATTACAATAAATATAAAATGCAAAACCCAAAAGCAAACAAGAACAATATAGAAATTATGCATACATTCGAATACTATTGTCATTTTAATCAACTGATATTATGTCAGCAAAAAACAAATTGCTTGTGATTTCCAGAACTGTAAATAAAATCAATATTAGCTTATTGTTTATTTATTATAAATTTTAAATTAATTTATAAGAAGAAAAACGTATTACATATTGTATATTTTAATTTGATAGCTTATTATTAACTTCATTTATTAAATATCTCTCTCTCTCTCTCTCTCTCTATATATATATATATATATATATATATATATATATATATATATATATATATATATATATATATATATATATATATATATATATATATATATATTCTTTAGGTACAAAACATTGTTGGGAAGGTAAGATTATATAATGTTTTAAGATATGTGTGTGTGTTTAACATTATTAACATTATGATTAACATCTAATAAATTTTGTATGACTGGTCAATTATTTATGTAATTAAAAAGAGATTCATTTATTAGAAATAAAGAAAAAACAGATACTAGATTGTTCTTTTAATTTTTGAAACTATTGGTAAATAAATATTGGATTTTTCTTGGTGAGAATAAGTAATATTTTGCCTTGCTTCTTGCCTGTATTATTTTAATGTATTTAAAATTGTTTTTCTTTTCCATCCATTGATTTGGATCAAATATGTTTAACTTGTGAGAAATTAACAGCTCACACTAAGTTAAGTAAAATGTGATTAAAAATAATAATAATTATTATTTATTTAAAATATTCTTAGATAATTATTTTCATTCAATTCAAAAACCATTTGTTTGACTAATTTTTAATTATTGATGAAAAATATAATAAATTCACGTGTGTGTTTCAGATGGCGTTTCAGTGCAGCGTTCCTGTTTTTTTTTTTTTTTTTTAAATGGTGTAAGAATAAAATGTATGCAAAATATGTTAAGGATATTTTTTAAAAAATAATTAATAAGCAAACGGATTAAACAAAAATTTTCCTACAATCTTAAACATACAATTGTGATAGTTAATAATAGTATGAGTTGCTAGACTTAAAGGATATGTTCAAGCCATCCAGCCAAGTGAATCAAATCGCTAATAATTTTCTCAATATTTATATTTAAAAATATGTTGGAACTCTCAGATTTAAAAGTAGAATTAATTACAGAAAGGTAGTATATTTTGAAATATTTTACTACATACAAATTGGCAACATTAAATAAATATTTTAATTGCAAAAGCTTTTCGGATATGAAAACTTTATTTTTAAAAAAGAAGAGATTTAAAATCAAATTCTAAATGTTAAAGTTTATTGAACTGCTGGTTTAATATTTCTGTTTATCATTTAAAATAATAAAACATTGATTATTTTATCTAAATGTATACTACCGGTAATGTATTTGCTATTTAATTTGTTTATTATTTCAATAATGGTAACAGTCTTCAAATAATTAACTAAAACTACTTTCTGATTTTTATCATCAATTTTGAAATATTAAATTATTTTGTTCTAATTATTATTCCTAAATTTAAATGTGGATGAATAAATTAATTTAGCCTGGATGTCATAAACTTGGAACAATTTTATATGAAAATGTAGAATTTATTAACTTATGAAGAACATTTTCATTTAAACTCTACATGTCATGCTTTTGGAATTGTCTCATATTCAAAAAGCCACGTAAAATTCATTAATTTAAAAGTGGTCTTAATAACTAGAACAAACGGATATGATCACGTATATGTAATTCTGCTATAATTTCTAATTATTACATTGTGTAATGTGTATTTATTGTTCAAGACGTTTTTACATTGATTTCACGGATCATATTTAGTATTCTAAAAATGCTGTACATTTTAATTTATGTAATATATATATATATATATATATATATATATATATATATATATATATATATATATATATATATATATATATATATATATATATATATATATAAGCTCTGTGCACAGGTAATGAAGCTATTAATAAATTGTCAAAATTTTAACTGCCAAGCGCTTTCGGGACAGTCTACAGTCCCATATTCATGGTGAGTTATTACGTTAATAACTCTAAAACTATGCAAATTTTATGCAAACTTATGTGTGAAGTTCATGACTTATATTTTACTGTGTTTAAATTAAACTCATGAGATTGAATAAAATATTTATTCAAGGGAATAGCGCTTGCAGAAAAAGTTTAAGAATTTGTAATAAAAGTTTATGATGCATGTCGACCTTTCATGAAGTGTCTTTAGAGTCTTTCCAGAGTTATATTTTTATACTCATGTCACTTATATTACATTGTTACTATGTTTATATTTTAAGCAAGATAAGTCAGTAAATTAGTTGTCCTTATTATTGAAACACTTTTCATTATGCATGAACCCACATCTGCTAAATTGCTGGTGTTTTCTGAATTGTTAAAATAACTGAGGAGGAGGATTTTTGCACTTTAAATATGAAGTAAATATTAGTATTGACTTAAAGTGTTAAATAGTATTAATCTGTGCTGGTGGTTAATCTGCAGATTAATTATTTGCCACTTTCTGTTATTTACACTCATTCCCGCACTGGTAATTAATCCGTGGAATTGTGTAATTATATTTGTTGCTTTATGGTGGTGTATAAACCCACAGATCACTCAGTGTTGTATGAATCCTATGTGTAGATGAATGCATCCACAGGAATATCATTTTACTTCAGAAATGTAAGTTTGGGCAAAGTATTTTGTATTATTATGCTAAAATCACTTCCATTTATAAGTATAACTTATAAGTTGAGTTATAAACTGTAACAGGGCATTTTATCTAAATTATCTTCATGATGATTAACTGTTTGTTAATTAATATTTAATCTGAACTGAAGTTTGAATTTTCATTTTGCTTTAGATTTGCATATTAGATAATTCCTGCAAATATAATATTATTCATTATATTATTATAGATCTATAGTATAGGTTTATTGGTACTAGAACTGACACATTAGATATTTCATGATTTGATGTTGAATTTCAGTATAGTTTCCTCAAGGCATAAATTATATCAAATTAAAGTAAAATGTATGATTAGGATTTTATAAAACTGTGCCTAGGATATTTTCTTTAAAGTGAACAAAATGAATATTTTATTTATTTTATTTATTTGTTTATTTATGTATTTATTATATTAAAATATCATATATCAAATATTTGTTAATCATAAAATTGTAAATAAATGTTGATTTATAAGTAAATTTACTGTGCCATTGCTATTTGTCATTCATAAAACCACAAATCATATATCATGAATAGAACATACATTGGAGTACATACAGTTGTTAGCATGATATAAAAGTTTTAGTAATACTCTGAGAAAACATTTCAATGATTTTGTTCTTGGTAGTTTATGATGTGTAGGTACAATAAAATCCCATTTGCCTTTTCCATCATTTTAGCTTTGCTTTGTTGATTCTAGTACATGATACAAAATTGATTAATTTTATAAACTTATAAACAGAGTGACCAAGTAACGATATTATTGAATTTATTTGCTTAATGTTATAATTGTCACTCATCAATTAACAAGAGTCTTACTGCTATTTATTATATTATAAATTTAAGTTTATAAGAAGTAAACCCAAGTTTTCCATGCTTATTTATTATTGCAAAGCTCATACCTAAACTATCATTTGTATTAAAAATCATATATAACATTTTAAAATTCATAATCTTTAATAGTTTCACAAATTATACCATCTTGTCCATGGTCGGCCATACAGGTCTCATGCAATAAAAAATCGTAAATTAAGATTTGAAGGATAATAAAATTACATACTTATAATTTGTCTAATATATTTTCACATTCTGCTACGATAGGTCTTCGCAGTATACCCTGGCTGCGACCAGATTAGATTATAACAATTTCATGTTATTTCATTAATTTTGCTTGTTGTGATGTTCTCCAGATTTCGGTTATAGTATTTGGTGCACAATGTAAATGTCATGATATGCATTTGTTTATAGTTCTTGGCACCACAATGATTGGGACATTCCATTACAAGATTGATGGGTATAGTCTTGGCTGCCCAACGATTAAGACCATTGGTTACAAAGAATTCTATTACAATATATATATATATATATATAAAGTTTGATATCTGTATTCGTTTCACAATATATGTAATATACAAATCAATATATATATCAAAATACAGTACAATTTATATAAATTTTATTTTTTTAGAAGTACTTTTGACTATACACTTTGTAGTCTTTATCAACTATATAACGTTGAATAATCAAAACGAGACAACCCTTAACAATACCCATAGTTCAATTCAGATTTCCCACAATTCTGTTATCTTAACATTTGATGACTGGCGATTCATTAACATTTGACGATTTCTTGAAATCAATATAGCCTCTTTTATTTTACGTTTATTATGACAATGTTCAATTTGAATAATTTTCATATTTTTATAATCAAATTTAAATCCATATTGACAAGATTTATTATGATCAAATATAACAGATGATGAAGGTTTATTTACATCTGTTCCATATTGATTCTCTTTTTGAATTCTATTATATAAAAGCATATGTTCTTTTATTCTCTTCTCAAATGTACACTTAGATTCACCAATGTATTGTATGCCACATCCACATATCAATCTATATATATATATATATATATATATATATATATATATATATATATATATATATATATATATATATATATATATATATATATATATATATATATATATTTTTTTTTATATATAATAGAATTTTGATTAAACTTTGAATTTTGAATTTTAGAATTATTAAGCAATCTATTTATGTTATTTGTAGAGAAAAAAGCAATATGACACAAACCATTATAAATTTTCCTAATAAACTTGACCTGCTCATCTGATATAAATGGCATTGAAATCCATTTTATTTTGATATTTTTATTTTTAATTTTATTATAGTGTTGATTTCTTTTAAATCCTTTAATAATATTAGCAATAGGATTTTTATAATAGCCAATTTTTAACAAGTCATTAACAAATAAATGTACATTTTTAATTTTATCACTAGAATATTTGCATAATTTTTCATTTTGAAATAAGAATGATTTCAATCCAGACAGCTTATGACACGTAGGTACATGTGATTCATATGGAATAAAACCTCTAGTTTCAATTGGTTTTATTAACATAAGATAATCCAAACTGTAATCATTAAGAGTAACTTGAATATCCAAGAATTTTATGGAATTGTATTTCTCTTTAGTTATAACCCATTTTATATCTTTAATCTCATTTAATTCATTAAATAAATTGATTATTAATTCTTGTTTTCCACAAATAAAAAACATCATCCACATATCTATGATATACTTTAATTTCTTGATATTTCAATTGTTTTAAAATTTTACTTTCATATGTTGATATAACAAAATTACAAATTTGAGCAACAGCAGGAAGACCCATTGGCCAACCAAAATTCATTTTATAATATTCATTATTAAAATTAACATAAATATTTTTATCAATAAACTGCAATACTTTTACAATAAAATTTATAATATCAGACTTTACATTTTTTGAAACAAGAGTATTATAAATAATATTAATTGACTCTATTCTATCTATTGATCCATACATTTCATTTATATCAAAAGTACAAATTGTGTCATGTAAATCTATATTTATATTCTTAATTTTATCTACAAAATCAAACGATGATGAAATAGTATATTCTCCAAAACCTAAAATATCTTGAAGTAATAATTCAATATATCTACATGTTTGATAATAATATGCACCACCAAAATCAACCATCAATCTCAATGGAAAATTTTCTTTACGTAGCTTTATATTCGAAAATATCCTAGGGCAAATAGCAGATGATGGATATAAGTTATAATATGTATGACTATCAATAGCTTTATTCTTAGCTTTTTTTAAAATTTCATTTATAAATTTCATGCGAGATGTATCAATATTTATTATTTCACTATTTTGAAATTTAAGCTTTTTCATTTGATCCATAACTTTTTCATTATATTTCACTCTTGTAAACAAACACATACGAAGGCCCTTGTCCTCCTTTAAACACACTAAGTCATTATTTAATAGGAAACTTTTAAATTTATTAATTTGACTTAACCATTTATCATTCCTATTATATTTAAAGTTTTTATTTTTAACTTCTTTAACAATGTTATTACAAATATTCGCATCACACTTAATCACACTAAATGAATGTTCTATTGCAGAATTCAATTCAAGATTGCAATCTTTCCATCTACCACCAACATATTTCAATCCAAAATTTAAAATATATTTTTGACTGAAATCCAAATTTATACCAGACAAGTTCCCATAATTTTGATCATTCATTTTATCTGGAAAATTTTTATAAAACAAATGTTCAATTTTCTTATTAAATTTATCAACATTTTTTAAATAAAATTTATCAAAAATTTTTTGACAAAAACACTTATAGTTAAACAAATCATCACAATTTTTCATAAAAATAAAATGATTTAAAGCCGTTAAATTATCAGATAAAATTACTAACGATATAAAGGAAATTATTTTAAAGAATAAAATTAAGCAATGCAAATGTTTGCTATTTCGTCAACGGAAATATTTTATGGCTTTAAATCATTTTATTTTGATGAAAAATTGTGATGATTGGTTTAACTATAAGTGTTTTTGTCAAACAATTTTTGATAAATTTTATTTAAAAAATGTTGATAAATTTAACAAGAAAATTGAACATTTGTTTCATAAAAATAATCCGGATAAAATGAATGATCAAAATTATGTGAACTTGTCTGGTATAAATTTGGATTTCAGTCAAAAATATATTTTAAATTTCGGATCGAAATATGTTGGTGGTAGATGGAAAGATTGTAATCTTGAACTGAATTCTGCAATAGAACATTCATGTAGTGTGAATAAGTGTGATGCAAATATTTGTAATAACATTGTTAAAGAAGTTAAAAATAAAAATTTTAAATATAATAGGAATGATAAATGGTTAAGTCAAATTAATAAATTTAAAAGTTTTCTATTAAATAATGACTTAGTGTGTTTAAAGGAGGACAAGGGCCTTCATATGTGTTTGTTTACAAGAGCGAAATATAATGAAAAAGTTATGGATCAAATGAAAAAGATTAATTTTCAAAATAGTGAAATAATAAATATTGATACCTCTCGCATGAAATTTATAAATGAAATTTTAAAAAAAGCTAAGAATAAAGCTATTGATAGTCATACATATTATAACTTATATCCATCATCTGCTATTTGCCCTAGGATATTTTCGAATATAAAGCTACGTAAAGAAAATTATCCATTGAGATTGATGGTTGATTTTGGTGGTGCATATTATTATCAAACATGTAGATATATTGAATTATTACTTCAAGATATTTTAGGTTTTGGAGAATATACTATTTCATCATCGTTTGATTTTGTAGATAAAATTAAGAATATAAATATAGATTTACATGACACAATTTGTACTTTTGATATAAATGAAATGTATGGATCAATAGATAGAATAGAGTCAATTAATATTATTTATAATGCTCTTGTTTCAAAAAATGTAAAGTCTGATATTATAAATTTTATTGTAAAAGTATTGCAGTTTATTGATAAAAATATTTATGTTAATTTTAATAATGAATATTATAAAATGAATTTTGGTTGGCCAATGGGTCTTCCTGCTGTTGCTCAAATTTGTAATTTTGTTATATCAACATATTAAAGTAAAATTTTAAAACAATTGAAATATCAAGAAATTAAAGTATATCATAGATATGTGGATGATGTTTTTTATTTGTGGAAAACAAGAATTAATAATCAATTTATTTAATGAATTAAATGAGATTAAGGATATAAAATGGGTTATAACTAAAGAGAAATACAATTCCATAAAATTCTTGGATATTCAAGTTACTCTTAATGATTACAGTTTGGATTATCTTATGTTAATAAAACCAATTGAAACTAGAGGTTTTATTCCATATGAATCACATGTACCTACGTGTCATAAGCTGTCTGGATTGAAATCATTCTTATTTCCAAAATGAAAAATTATGCAAATATTCTAGTGATAAAATTAAAAATGTACATTTATTTGTTAATGACTTGTTAAAAATTGGCTATTCTGAAAATGCTATTGCTAATATTATTAAAGGATTTAACAGAAATCAACACTATAATAAAATTAAAAATAAAAATATCAAAATGAAATGGATTTCAATGCCATTTATATCAGATGAGCAGGTCAAGTTTATTAGGAAAATTTATAATGGTTTGTGTCATATTGCTTTTTTCTCTACAAATAACATAAATAGATTGCTTAATAATTCTAAAATTCAAAATTCAAAGTTTAATCAAAATTGTATTATATATAGATTGATATGTGGATGTGGCGTACAATACATTGGTGAATCTAATTGTACATTTGAGAAGAGAATACAAGAACATATGCTTTTATATAATAGAATTCAAAAAGAGAATCAATATGGAACAGATGTAAATAAACCTTCATCATCTGTTATATTTGATCATAATAAATCTTGTCAATATGGATTTAAATTTGATTATAAAAATATGAAAATTATTCAAATTGATGGTTGTCATAATAAACGTAAAATAAAAGAGGCTATGTTGATTTCAAGAAATCGTCAAATGTTAATGAATCGCCAGTCATCAAATGTTAAGATAACAGAATTGTGGGAAATCTGAATTGAACTATGGGTATTGTTAAGGTTTGTCTCATTTTGATTATTCAACGTTATATAGTTGATAAAGACTACAAAGTGTATAGTCGAAAGTACTTCTAAAAGAATATAATTTATATAAATTGTACTGTATTTTGATATATATATTGATTTGTATATTACATATATATATATTATATATATATATATATATATAATAATATATATATATATATATATATATATATAACAAAAATCAAGTGAAAATAATATTCCAGTTAGTTGATTTGATTTTATCTTTCTTTAACAAATCTATGGGTAATTATTATTTTTTTATTTTATTCATAATAATGCAACAAATATTAAACAAGAATAAGGTTTGCAATTGAGAAAACATAGTATGTTAAATGGAGGAATCCCAGTAGTAAATATAAGAGGGAAAGATTAATTATTATTCCTTGCTATTTGTTTTTATTTGTACATGTAACACTATTTATTAGCAGTAATATATATATATATATATATATATATATATATATATATATATATATATATATATATATATATATATATATATATATATATATATATATATATATATAAGACATGTTGCGGGTTCATCTGCAAAATATTATAATGGTATGAAAAGTAAAGCTGCTTTAACCTAACATAGAGATGCAAGTAGAGGGTTTGAACCTCACCTATTTTTTCAGATTGCTGCTAAGCAACTTCTTTCCCAAACCTCACTACAATTTATTCTTAATGTATGCCCAGTGGTCAAGAAGAGACAAAACTCTAGGAAAAAATTTGAACATGCATATAATGATTAGGTTTACTGAATAAAACAATGCTACATAGTTTTAATAATAGTGAATGAAAAACAAAAGTAAAACTTTATTATTTTATAAATGTAGAGTACATCGAGTTGATTTCATTGTGCTACAGGCTAATTTCCATATAACCATATCCATATATGAAAGAAAGACCCTTCAAAGAAAAAATGAATTCACATTATATGTTGGGAACATTTTTATCAATTGGACAGGTTACATGATTGAAAGAGAGAGACTGACATGATTAACACTATGCTGAGAGTACATGTTTCAAATAGCCAGCCAAACTAACTAACATATTGTTAGGAAAGCATTGAAAATACAGTCCTCTGCTACTAACAAAAAATTCAATAGTGAACTTTCTACAGATATTTTCAGTCTTGATTTAGACATTTCAATAATATTTTGCAGAGAAAGTTTTTGAAATAAATATAAATATAAAATATTTGCAGCCTAATATGATTAGAATATTGTTAGAAATGATGAGTTCTGAGACAGAAATGGCCACCAAGAGGGTAACATGAGACTGGATAGCTCACCGTCTCTAAACTGAATTAGAGAAAATGAATTCATTCACTAACTCAATGATCCAAATTCAGGAATAGAGTTTTGTTGCTTATGTCCAGTTATATATATATATATATATATATATATATATATATATATATATATATATATATATATATATATATATATATATATATATATATATATATATATATATATATATATATATATATATATATATATATATATATATCATCAACCATTATCAATCCACTGCAGGATGAAGGTCTCTCCAAGTTTAATCCATCTTCTCCGATCTTTAGCTTCTCTTCTCCACATCACCCCTACACATTTTCTTATTTCATCCATCCATCTTACATGTGGTCTCCTTCTGGGTCTTTTACAATCTCTTGGAATCCAGTTTAAAATTTCAATTGTCCATCTATTATCATCTCTTCTAGCAATATGTCCAGCCCAACTCCACTTCAATCTTTTAATTTTTTCAATGAGGTCAGTAACACCTGTTTGTTCTCTTACCCATACATTGCGTTTTCGATCTCTTCTTGTTACTCCCAACATACATCTCTCCATACTTCTTTGAGTGGTCTGAAGTCTCTGTATTGATCTTCTATTAAGTGTCCAAGTCTCAGATCCATAAGTAAGAACTGGTAAAACACATTTGTTAAAAACCTTTCTTTTCAAACACATAGGCATATTTCCTTTTAATATCAAGTTATTTCTACCAAAAGCACTCCAACCAAGTTTAATTCTATGATTAATTTCCTCTATTATGTTTCCCTCTGTATTAATAATCTGACCAAGGTATTTGTAACTCTTAACTTCTTCTAATTCATCATAATCAATCTTTATTTTCATATTTTGAGCAAATCGATTAAACATTACTTTAGTCTTTTTAACATTTATCTTTAGTCCTACTTTCCTACTTTCATCTGATAACTCCTGCAACATTTCCTGCAGCTCGGAAGCATTATTTGCAAAAACAACTACATCATCTGCGAAATCTAAATGACTTAAATAATCTCCATTTACTTTCACTCCTTTAGTTTCCCATTTTAATCCACAAAATACTTCTTGCAGCACTGCTGTAAAAAGTTTTGGAGATATGGAGTCACCTTGTCTTACACCTTTCTCAATGTTGACTTTCCCAGTATCATTATCTAATCTAATTGTTGCTGTTGCATTTTTATAAATATTCTTTAAAATATGACAATATCCTGGATCTATACCTTGATGATCCAATGCTTTAATCACTGAAGAAATGTTTATAGAATCAAATGCCTTTTCATAATCTACAAATCCAAAACATAATGACAACTCATATTCATTTGTCCTTTCTATAACTTCTCTCAATACTTGAATATGATCTACTGTACTAAAACCACTTTTAAATCCAGCTTGTTCTCTTGGTTGGTGAAAATCCAAGGTTCTCTGTAGACGAGTTGTAATTATCTTGGTAAAATTTTTATATAAAACTGATAAAAGGCTGATAGGTCTGTAATTTCTAATATCTTCTTTATCACCTTTTTTAAATATTAATATTATTACTGCATTCTTCCAATCATCCGGTACATCTTTATCATTTAGACATTTGGTATATAACTTTGCTAATATTTTTTCTGTTTCTTCACCTGCTTCTTTTAATATATCAATTATAATTCCATCATTACCTGGAGCCTTTCCTTTTTTCATACATTTAATTGCATTTCTCACTTCTTCATTTAAAATTCTGGGCAATTCGGAAGATGTAATAGATATAGGAGGTACTTGTTCTTTATTACTATATAATTCTTGATAAAAATCTTCTACCAATTTCATAATGTCATCCCTCTTTTTAGTAATAATTCCATCTTTTTTCCTTATTGCAGATATAAATTTCCTACCAATACCAAAATGTTGTTTTACATTCCTAAGACTTTTATTTTCTTCTACAGCTTTTCTTGCTAGTTCACAGTTATTCTTTCTTATATCATTTTCAAATGTTTTCCGCACCATTTTACAAAATTCGAGATATTCAATTCTTTTTAATGCATCATTCTTGCATATCTTCATATTCCTTCTTTTCTTCATAAGTTCTCTAGTCTCAGTAGAAATTTTATTAGTCAATTGCTGCTTTTTTCTACCAGCTATCTTTGTTGCAGTTTTTAAAAGTGTATCAGTTATTTTCATATTAATTTCATTCAAATCTGAATCATGTTCAAAATCTACTAATACTTGAAACCGATTTGTAAGTTCTAATTTAAATTCATTAGAATGTTTCTGAAGATTAGGAATATCAACTGTAAATATAGTTTTTCTTAATAATTTTTGTCTCTCTAGTTTTACATTAACATGTATCTTACCCCTTACTAATCGATGATCACTTCCTGTGTTAAATTTATTAAGAACATTACAATCTTGAAATATGTATTTCCTGTTAGTCAAAATATAATCCAATTCTGCTGTACCTTCATTTGGATGCTTCCATGTCCATTTCCTTCTAACATTTTTCTCAAAAAAAGAATTCATAATATAAAGTTTTTTCTTCTCTGCAAACTCCACAAGTCTATGTCCTCTCTCATTTCTATTACCATAACCAAAATTACCTACAACACTTTCATCTTTCATTTGTTTACCAATTCTAGCATTAAAATCTCCCATAACAATTTTAAAATGTTGTTTACTCTGATCAAAAGCCTTTTGTACATCCATATAAAAATCTTCTACTACTTCATCACTGTGAGAACTTGTTGGGGCATAAACCTGAATTATCTGCATTTGATATCTGCTATTAAGTTGTATAACTAATCTTGCCACTATGTCTGATAACCCATCAATCTCCACAATATTGTTCTTCCACTTTTTATTTATAATGACTCCTACTCCACTTGTATTTGCAATATTTGTGCCTTTATAATAGAGCATATGTCCACTTTTTAAATCAATTGTCTCTTCACTTTTTCTTCTAACTTCACAAAGTCCAATAATATCCCATTTAATATAAGAGAGTTCTTCTTCTAATTCTTGCAATCTTCCTTCACTTGAAAGTGATCTGCAGTTGTAAGTACCTAAATAAAAAGTCGTCATCAAGGAGTTTGCTATTAACTGAAAGGAGACCCTTTGATTCCTCTTGTAGGCCTTAAAGGAACCGAGCAGGGCAAATTCCTAATGTCCACTCCATACGTTCTTGTCGTTGCAGCTGTTATTACTATATGTTTATTTATATAGTATACGAACATGGATGGGCTGCTCACCAACACGCATTAGCCAGCGTGGTGAGTTTATTGGCTTTTTTACCTCTGAGTTTAAGATCAAGAAACACCATGGTCTTTCTTCTCAGTGCCTGATAAGGCAGAATGAATGTTTGTGTAAATGATAAAGATTTTTCCCAATTATACAATTATGACAGACAAAAATAAAGCATGGCCCTTAATCCCAGGAGGCTGTAAAGTCACCAACCAAGGCAGCGGTTGGTGGCCGAAGGCGGAGGGTGCTAAGAATATCCTGGAGGCGGACCCAGGCTGCCATTTGATGACGACTTTATATATATATATATATATATATATATATATATATATATATATATAGTGCCCTTTTCTTTAGGTCAAAATAAATTTATTATATCAATTTACTAAAAAAAAAAATTAAAGATGTGTTCTCTTGGTATAAGGTCTATGTTATGCTGACAATCTTTTTAAAAGCTTAATTAAAATAAGATGAAAATATTTAATGACTAAAGTTATGCTAAACATATTTAAAACAGTTAAGTAAAGCTAAATATATAAATTGTATATCGTTGGGAAAGATGGCCATAATAAAATAATGTAGTGATAATTCATTAAAATATGTATTAAGAGTTGAATTTTAACAGCAATAACATAATTAAATAAATGTTATATTTTACAGTATATATCATATTTAATAATTATATTTAATATTATATGTTTTAAAAGTGGTCTTTGTGGTAGAGAAATGTATTTTTGATTTTATGGTATCAAAATTATTATTCTAAATTATATTATTATGTTATTTCTTTAATAAAATAATTGTTGCAATTAAATATTTAATTTTTCCAGACAGAATTTTATACAATCTGTCTCAGTTGTAAGTCATGTAACATGTAAACACTTATACATGCATGCTTACTAGGGTTTTTGTTAACAAAGTTTTAAAATTACCTTAAAATTACACTGTAAAGTTGATATATTTATTTATCTAACACCAGATTAAATATTAAAATTAGTTATATAGAAATAAAACAAACTAATATTTGTCTGAAGGTTTGTAATGATGGTATATTATAAGATGTAATATGTTGGACTATTTCCATCATTTATGAGTGAATATTGAATATATAGAAAATTTTAAACTTTATTTAAACTTTTCAAATACAAACAACTTGTTAGTAATAACACACAAATAGACAATACAGGTTAGTAATTACACAACGTTTCGAGTAATATTATTCTCCACTCTTCTTCAGGTGTTGCCGGCCTATATGCACAGTGACAATATTCACTTAGAAGTTGAACTCACACCTTTAGATCAATATACAAGAATCTAAAGGTGCGAGTTCAACTTCTAAGCGAATATTGTCACTGTGCATATAGGCCGGCAACACCTGAAGAAGAGTGGAGAATAATACTACTTAGAAACGTTGTGTAAATACTAACCTGTATTGTCTATTTGTGTGTTATTACTAACAAGTTGTTTGTATTTGAAAAGTTTAAATAAAGTTTAAAATTTTCTATACATTCAATATTCACTCATAAATGATGGAAATAGTCCAACATATTACATCTTAAAACAAACTAATTCTTTCTTTTTAAAACTTGAATTTTTACGACTATAATCATGAAAAATAAATCCAATGTTTCGTCTATTTTCTATAGTCTGTGTGCTGGATATATTTAATTATTTAAAATTAGTTAGCATAAAATATTTGAATAGTTTAAAAAAATGAATGTAGTTAGCAAAAAATTAAATATTTTGTTTTACAGAAAATAGATGCATTAAAACTGAAGTTGGAATAATTTATTGAATATTATTTATAAAAGACATTTTAAAATGTTTAGTTATTTCTAATAAAGTGTAAAAATTGATTTAAAATTAATATTTTAAATAATATTTTTTTTAAAAAACAATGAATCATTATTTTATTTGTTAATTTTAATTGTGTAATATCAAAGTCATATGTAAATTAAACTATCAGGTGAAAGTTTAATCCACCAATCTGATGCCTGATTTATTTGGGTATAAATAAAGATGCTAAATTATTTTCAATGTGCTTCTGTTATTCAATTTTGCTTCAGTTAAAAAAAATCTGCTTCTGTTAATTTAATTTGCTTTAGATTAGTCAATTAAGTGCTATAATAGTTCTCTAATAATTTATTTGAAACTGAGAAGTGTAGCAATTTAATTATTTTAGCAAAGAGAGTATTATAAACAATTTATTAATTTATTATCAAAATTATGCAGTGCTAGGCAGCTAAATTCCCTTACCAGACTTTTTGTCAAAATTTAATTCAACATTGCATAAAAGATGGAAGCACCAAGAAGAAATACTTACTTATCTAAAGGGGTTTTGTAAGTAAAAGTTGTAATTAAAAATATAATATTAGTTATTTTAATGGGAATAATTATTTTGTTAGCTACATTTATATAATGGACATTATGTGAAGAGCTGAATGAGAAAATTGATAGGAAATTTTAAAATAGTAATGCATTTTTTCTTTTGGAAGATAGTTGTATTGGAAATGGAAAAATAATATGATAAAAATTAAAATATTTCAATAAGGTGAAAGTAAATATTATTGTAAGGTAAAAATGGATATGTTTTCCTTTTTGAAGAGAACATTATTAATATTTTTTTTAAAAAAAATGTCACAAAGAAATTACAAAATGAAGACAGTTACTTAAAACCATACATAATAAGTGTTTACTATTTTTAAAACACTACACACATTATAATAACGTTTGGAAGAACCGATAATTGAAACTAATAATGGAAAATAAATATCCTTCGATAAGTAATAATGCATATCCTGACAACCCTATATCTGATGGAATTATGAATAATAAATAGATAGTGAATTCTGGAAATATTAAAAAAAATGTGCAAGAATCATATCCGGATGCCCAAATTTATATCGCCGTGTCAAGACACTGTAAGACGGCATACAATCCTAAGGAAGGTAACTTTGAAACGTTACTTTTTAAATATTATAAGTTTAAATTATTTCAATAATCACTGTTTTGAATAATAGAGCCAATGAACTATTATTTTACAAACTTTTTCAGAACACATCAGTGATTATTTTTACCAAAAGTTTTAGATTTGTAGAAATCAACAATTCATTTTTTTTCCTCATTTATTTTACCTTTCGTTCATTATGTTTGGATGGAATCTATAAAGCATGCATCATTTTCGGGGAAGAGTGTTTTTTCATCCTCAAGCATTCGAACAAAAATTATAGCAACAAGCATTGAGGGTTCCAATCGCTCCTCAAGATTTGGTAAAGAAATCCAGAGGAAATAAAAACATTTTTTAAAAGAACATTCATCATTGAAGTTTTTATATGTAGCCATGTCTTTGACTTATTTTTTTTTAAAACTAACCTAATATTAATTTTATTTATTTATAATTAGAATATGATAGGAACATAAAACATTAATTATTTACTAATAATATTGTAATTTTTTTATAAAAGATATTTTATTAATTTAAGGAGTTTAATATTTTTAAGTTCGATAGCATGGAATGACTGTTATACTATGCAATGTTTTATTTTAATTGTGGACCAGAAGACTTCAAATAAGTGATTAGCAAGTAGATATATCACTTAGGTAATAGTTATAAAAATTAATAATATTATGATGTATTTTTTAAGATTATCAATGAATTATGTAATGTTATAGTATGAATGTATGGGTATGTGTGAATACATTATACACACATAAAGCTTATAGAAGTCAGAATTTATTTATTATAAAAAATATGCATACTTTTATTCCATATTACTGGTATAATACAACTTAATAATGAATAATTGTATAATTCTTTTATAAAGAACTTTAGTATTTTTTAAATGTTTAAAGTATTGATAATAGTCATTAGTATTTTGTTCAAAAATATTTGATAAAGTGAAATAACCTTTTCTTTTTGATCAGTTGAGATCGTTATCTTTATAAGTGAATTTTATTTGTTATTTTTGAATATGTAGATTGATAAATCTATAAGAAAATGTGTAAAGGCTAGTGACTTGGACGTAATTTAAACATGAAACGAAAGAGGTGCTTTTAATGTAGGTTTTTTGTTATGGGAATAAAAATAATATTTATGATCTTAATGATTATGCAGGTAGAGATAACGGAGCCCTGTAGATTGTATATTTTCTGTGGGCAGTGTTTTATATTGGATATTGATGTTTTAAAAAGCTGAAGAAATAGCTTGAACATTGTTATTTGTAGTGGAGCTTATTGTACAGATACGACATGCCTCATTTTATTTATACACTGTACTATGTCGACTCTCTAATATATGTAGTAATTTGTCACTATACCTGTGCATCTGTTCACTATTATGATTTTTTTAGGTATTATATCGTACAGTATTGTAATTTTAATGGAAAATGATAGATAATTTTTAGAGTGTAAGGATCGTTTTCTGAAATGGATGGATACGTTAGGTTTGCCTACTTAGGAGGATGATAAGAATAAATGCAAATAGAATTGAGAATCAAACAGAATTAAACATAAAGAATCATAAAGTATTTTCTATATTTTATTTTTTTAAGATATATTTCATGAAAGTATGTAAATAATAAATGAGGTAGTTCACGAATTTGAATAACTTTAAGTATTTTAAAACGTATAGGTATTGCATATTTTTCAATGGATAGTGTACTAAAATAAAACAGTATAGGATAAAGCAGAGCTATATTTCATAGTTATTATTTAATGGTAAAGAAATACACCAACACTTACAGCTATTTCATATTAGATCAGTATTAAGTAAAATATATTATGTATGACAATTAAAATAATATAAAATAATATAATATAAAATATATTATGTATATCAATGGTGTCCACTCATTTTGTTAATGAACCGAAATAAATATGCTTTGTTTAACAGTAACAACATTGCTATGATAAACTATTTCGCGATTAAGAATAAATTAAGAGATGCATATTAGTATTATTAATTTTTGTATTTTCTGTTTTATGCTTCATAGCTGATGTATATTGAAAGGAAGCATATCGTAGTGACATTTAATGGTGAATAATATTAAAAAATGTTATGTAGACTAATTATTAGCATTATTATTAAAATTCTGATAAATATGTAAATTATTTTAAAAGTCAGGATTTAATGTTTATATTTTATTTTCTTAGTTTATTGCGAGAAAACTGGAAATTGTAATGATGCAAGATTTATTTAGAATTGTAAATATTGTAAATAAATTATTTGTTAATTTTGTTGTAATAAAATTTTGTTAAACTTGTTTTCTAAATTTGTGTGTTGAGATAATTTCTTTCCACATTGCGAAACATTTGGACCACCGAGGGTTTGAACTAAAGCATAATATTTGCACAGTAAGAAATAAATTATTATTTAAGAATTATAATATTTTCTTAAGATTATTTATTTAAGAAAATACATTCACATTGTCATTATGGTCATAAATTAATTGTGATCATATTACTCAGAGTTATAATGCTATCCGTGGCCACACATATGTTTTTCAGATTACAAGACATTACCATTTATTTTATTTACGATGTCATATGAAATTAAAAATATTATGTTATATTATTTTTATTATAATTATTATTGTTGATAAGAATTATAATAGGAGAAGATAGATAAGATTAAATCATATAATTAAGATTATTATTATTTATTATTATTTTTATTAGTTAGTTGTAGTTGAGGATGATATTAAATCGCATATCATGATTTATTACAGTAATTTTGATTGACTTAAATTAATTTAAGAACCTGAGATTATTTTAGCTAGATTATTTTAAATAAAAAGATTAAGATTTATTTATTAATGTTATTTTAAATAATTAATTATTGTTGAAATCGTAAGAATGCTATAGATTTTATCTCACTTCTTAGTCTCATAATTTTAATAAATATTTTTATTTTATTTTCTAAACTGAACCATATTAGTATTTTATTCATTTGAGCTAGTTAAACAATTAAGATTAACGTAGAACATTTTTTTATTATCAATTATATGCATTTTAGCAGAGCATAAAGAATTAGTCAAGTACATGAACTTCTACCATTTGGTTGAGGGTAAGGATTTTATTTTTTTTATTAATATCATTATAGATGTCAATATGGTAGAAATTCATCCATGACAAAACAAATTACATGTGTCAGATTGAATTGTTATTTGTACTTTATATTTTTGTTAACAAATAAATGTTTATATAATTTATTTTAATTTTTTCTCTACCTCATCATTATTTCCATATCCACCATCAGTTTTATAATTCTTCATTATTCACACACCCGTTGTAAACATTATTATCTTATTTAATTTTACATCTATCAATAGTATTATTATGATAGAGAAAATACATATACATATTTAAGTCATTTATTATAACTTTTAATGCATATATACTTATACTGCACATACATATTTTTATATATCTTATGGTTTTGGATATGCTTAATTGATTTGTGGTAATTAATTATCACCTATATAGAGGTGCAATAACTAATATTAGTGTGATCTCTTTCCCTGATAAAAGAGATTAAGCAATTACTCCATGAGTTTGAATACTGTGGTATATTGTGGATAGAGAGAAGTGAAATAAAAATGAACTGACCCAAATTGTATCTAGGTTAATAAAAATATGTAGAGCTAGTCTATTGGAAGAAGTTACAATCATAGGTTATGTATTTCATCGTGTAACCACTGGAATCCTATCCAAAGACCCAAAGTCCGACCATAGTAAGATGTACCCTCCATCTCTTGTGGAATCCACCAGCCCGTTACAATATATATATATCTTTCAGATATATATATATGACACTAAGTAAACCAGAAGAATGTCAAAAATATAAACAGATTATAGATATATAAAACTTAAACATACATATTAGCGAAGATCAAATACTCATATGTAATAATGATTTTAAAATCTTCACTGACATTATCAATTATTAATAAAACTATACACTAAAAACATTCTATCTCTTTTCAAATATTTTTTCTTTTAAGCCTCATTACAATTAACTTGGTTTGTAAATAATAATAATGAGAGGGATGAGAGGGGGGGGGAAACATACTTTCATTTTGGGTCCATACCAAAATACTTTATTTTTTTTTCAATCAAATATAGTTTATATATATAAAAAAAAAACATTATGAGTGGAAAAATAATAAAATTTAGGAAACAAATTAGTTTAGATTATTGAAACTAAAACTATAAACTTATCAAACACAATAGAGGCTAAAGCAGAAACACTAATAATAATCATAATAATACAAAAATATAATCACGCAAATACAGTTTATTAAACAAACCAGGGTATATGTATAAAATTAAAATCATTTACATATATATTACTGGCTTACTGGAAATCTTTAATAAACAGTTCATAAGAAAAAAATTACTTTATGTCCAGAGATAAATGAGTAAATGAAGATTATGGTTTATTTTTAATTGTTTTTTTTTGTTAGGCTTATCTACAGAGTTTGTTTTGAAATTGTTCCATTAACATTGAGAAATGCATTTCTTCAATGGTTTATTTGATAGTAGTGTTTGACTTATGTTATGGGATAGTTTGCAATAAGGTATTAAACATTTGGTGGCTATAGTCTCACACTAAAAATTGTAGTTAATTATCCCATTGTTTTAGAAGAATGTAATTTTGATCTTGACCACAGGAAAACTTTTAGAAATTACATGCTAAAGAAACAATGGGCCGATGACAAACAAAAGAATAATCAGAACAGAATATACTATCGAAAGTAAAATGTAGAAAGTAGCATATACAAAATTAGATGTGATATGCTGGACTATTTCCATCACTTATGACTGAATGTTGAATATATATATATATATATATATATATATATATATATATTCAACATTCATTTGGAAAGTATAATTAAAGTTATATATATATATATATATATATATATAAAACTTTAATTATACTTTCCAAATACAAACAAATTGTCCAACATATCACATCTAATAATATACCATCATCACAAACCTTCAGACAAATACTATCATAAGAACAAACTAAAATTCTGAGCTACTCTTTCAGTAGCACCAAATTCAATTAGCACACTCATTTTTCAAGAATTTTTAAGTAAGTTAAAAGATGGATCATATTTTTCAAATAAATCATTAATTATAGATTTACCAAATTTTTAACTAGATAAATGTGGGAGGTTTACAAAAATAAATGTTAAAATGAAGATCAATACTTAATATTTGGTTTGTGCATGTATATATAATACATCATTTATATAAAACATAACATTGGAATTAACTTTTTGCAAAACTCCATCTCAATATACTTATTCCTTATATGCCAAAGTGGGTTAAACTTTTACATGTTTATATGTTATTTGCTTCACTTTGATCACTTCAATGTACATAGATATAGATAGACAGACAACCAGACATACAGACAGATAGATATATAGGTAAATAGGTAGGTAGATACACAATCTTTTCTATTGACACATAAATGTTTAAACCATTATTTTTTAATTATATATTAAAAGTATTTTGTATTAATATTATTTAAAATTTATTTTTTTCACTTTTTTCAGATACTGCAGAAAGAGGTAATTATTTATTTATAGTTCATTGTTGAATATTCATTTAAAAATAAGAAGAAAAGATTTAATTGTTTTTAAATATAATAATACAGTTTTTATTTTTTTTCTTAAAATACACATTTAATAATATGTCACTCTTGACTATATAAATTTGTTTAATAAATTAATTATATAATGTACTACACACATTCTAATTATTCATATCTTGCATTATGTTATACCTATTTTTTTATATTACTAAACATATTTTTTACATACTTTTGTATATTTAATTTATGGTCTCAACTCATATTGCCCAAGCTGCCTCCAAGACTATGTTAAATCAATGTGTTTGTTCCATAAGAACATAATGTGACCATGGTTATTTTAATACATTAGTATGTCAGGATAATGAGTTATCTGAAATATAAAAATCCATTTTATATCTCAACAGGTACTGCTTGATGGCAATGTTCCTAGCCAAAAGTAGGTGAAAATACCATTTATCAGGCACAACTTCTCAATTGCTTTCAGAAATTGAGTCTTTTTGTCTAATTTTAGCCTGCAGCATGTTTTGCAAAAAAATGCCCTCACAATTCAGACTTAGCCAACTGTATTTTGATACATATTGTTTACACTCTTTACAAATGCTAAAAATCAACATATAAATTATCTTATCATTATCCAGTTGAATAGTTTTAATAATGAAAAGTGAACCAATATGTGGACAGAAGTAATTATTTTAAAACCTACATAAAGTAGTATAACTATTACAAATTGTCACCTCTACCCAAGGACACTAACCCTTGTAAGCATGTCAAATTTAGGTAATGTGTTGATTCAACATACATGAAGATAAATCTTGTAACTGGCAAGAGCTTATGATAGCAAAAAAATGTCTGACACTGGAAAAAATGTTTATTTCAAGCTGTCAATATTGCTTAATACAGAAGTACCCACTGTGGCCTTCCTGCAAGAGAAATGAATTTTTACAATAGAGAAGACTTGTGTATGTGATGGGATGATGGTTCAAAGGAAATGCAGGATATACAAGATGGAATACAAGTCAAGTTCTTGTCATTGAAGATGTTCTGTATGATAATGTACCTGGTTAGACAGATGTGAAATATAGTTGTTAAAAGCACTATGTGTGTTTATTTTTTTAGTTCATTATTGCTTCTCATCAGGACATTTTGGACATTTCAATTTTGGTGGTGTGTGATTTCATTCTACATCCTGTATAGATTTTTCATCATGCATGGCCTAAGCATATCAGACATTTCAATGTAGACAGATGGATCCACCCAATGACAATCAACCATTCCAGTCAAAATATATCATATTATTGCAATATGTACACACACACACACACACACACACCACACACACACACACACACACATATATATATATATATATATATATATATATATATATATATATATATATAGTTTGTGGTTAAAAGAAATGTTATGTATGCAATAAAATTCAATTATTTACTTTCTGTGATACTGGCTATATAACATAATTCCGTTATTAAATTTTTATCCGAATAGACTGTTCTAATTTCTATTCTTGCTTTTAAAAAAATCTTAACACTTTTCTAAATTTATAAGCTATTTGAAATTTATCTAATCATTTATCTAAGCATTTAGTTTATATGAAAAATTACCGTTTGCTTTCTTAACTTTCAAATGAAAAAAATTGATATTTGTAAAAATTTATATTCAAACAGTGTCCATTTTGTAAAGTGTTCGAAAATATCAGTTCCAACAGAGTAGTTTTTCCATACCAAAAGCACAATTTTAAAGAAGGAATCATAATTGCATTTCTTTTTATACATGATGCCATTTTCAGTTCTTGGTGTACAAAGATTTTGATTTCCTTTTTATTCATAATCAGTGTGTATTGTTATGTTATAAAGATATATATTATGTTTATTGATTCATGTAAAAAAATATGTATTACTATTATCTCATTCTTATCTTTGGTTGCTTAGTACAATACTTGACTTTCTGCCCATTGCTATAACTGTTTAATCATCGTTTAAGTCATAGGTAGCATTTATTATAGATGTACAAGACCTTCACCACAATACACTTGTAGTAAATATAAGGTTGTATGATATTTTACTAATGTTTATATTTTCTTGATTATAGACTGGAATTAACTTTATTACAAATATATGAATGGTAAATGACCTACTATTCTCACTATTTAATATAGCATTAGTATATTGTTCTAAATATTTATACCATTATATTTTAAAACAGTGTTTTACCAAAACATACTATTTATGTTAAAATCTTAACCAAACACAATTCAATATGTCAGGTAGCTAAGATTTGTGTGAGTGTCATTTTAATCTACCCTCACTATATATATATATATATATATATATATATATATATATATATATATATATATATATATATATATATATAGTGAGGGTAGATATATATATATATAAGGTACAAATATATTGGCATTTGGTAAAAGCTAAAAAAAAAGTAAATTTAGATTTTTTTTGATTAGTATAATTTTTTTTTTAAATGTATAATGAAAGTTAAAATTGTCATTCATATTTTTTTATGTAATTAAAAATAAAAGTTAAAATTGGAGAGAACAAAAGACATACAAATTACCAATCTAGATAATCTGAAAGAAAAATAGTTTAGCTAATTAAAGATGGCAGAATAATAGTAAAAAAATAAAGTCTTTGTAACATAAATTTTATAAAGAATGTACAAGACTATCAACATATATTTTGACAAAAAAAGGTTTGCACGGAAGTCTGAAAACTGGACCCTGAGTATAAAAGAAAGAGGCCAGTTGGATCAATGTCTTGTTTCATCTGTTTTTCTTATGGTCGGTTCTGGATAACAAAAGAATATATCTAGGATCACCTTACACTGAAATAATTCTGCATGTTGGAGTGAACCAGAGATTTTGCTGACATTGTTCCTGAAGATGGACACCAGAAAAGCTTTTGTGACTGACCAGTAGAATAGACTACAAGATCAACTTACAAGCGATGGCTGAGCTCATTCTCCCACAAAAAAAACTATACATCGTAATCTACAAGCTTCTTGAACTCTCTAAACTTACCGGTAAGCTATGATTCATTATTCCCGATTATGACTAAATTGTCACCAACCCATTCTAAAAAATAAGCTTATAATAGAATCCCAATATAGACTTTAATTTTATTGTTCAAAAAACTCTTGTTTACCCAAGTGCTTTTTAATTGTGAAACTGTTTTTTTTTATTAATTGATTGCTGTTTGAATTAACATGAGTGTGTTCTCTCCAGTTTATTTAATATGTAATTTATCTTTAAATATTTTAATTTTTAGAATAAAATATTTATTTCTAATACCAATTATTTCTTGTAAATTATTAATAATAGTTATTAATGATTATTATTAAATTTATTAATATTAGTTTAGTAAGATATAGAAACATAATTTACCTTTGCCAATATGTGTTGACTATGCTCCATGAATAATAATATTTAGAAAATAATTCTAGTTACGGTATAATATAAAACCGATTCTTTTAAAAACATTTGTCTTTTTAATTTGTGAGACATGATGCGACAGATTTGAGCAGATTCTTATATGAATCCTGGCATTCTGATAAAACAAATAAAGCTGATTTTGTCAATAGCATAAATCATAACAATTCCTAGGTAGAGTTGATCAGGAAATATAGTTACGTTTTTAGAAATAGGAATGAAACTTTCTTTTTTTTTGCATAACTTGATCAACTCATGGAATTTATTGCATATAGAGGCCTAGCAACATGGGAAAACGTTACTATATATATATATATATATATATATATATATATATATAATGAAGCAGTCGGACCGGTACAATATATATATATATATATATATATATATATATATATGAGAGTGGTCCATGTAAGTTACAATTCTTCGAAAATAAAATGTTTCATAAATAGTGCAGAATAAAATCAATAAGTTGTCTATAAATAAGTGAAAAAAAGCAAAGAAATATAGTTTTTTTTTAAATAAAAATTTTTATAAAAGTCTAAAGAGTTTTTTTTATTATTAATTTAAACAAAGGACACTTCTCTAAAAGAAAATAATCTATAAAAGCTTAAAGAGTTTTTTAACTTGTGTATAAATGTAATTTATCAGTAAAAAATACAATTAATTAATTGGAATGGGGTACACAATATAACTTCAAAAAATAGAAGCTTAAAATATAAATCTTTTACATAAAATAAAAATATCCGTCTTTTCATTCAGTGTAAAAAAAGTATTGTCTCATTATTGGAAAGAAATAAAATATACATGCAAAAGCAGCAAATTATTCTAAAAATAAAGAAGTATAGTAAAATATGTTTGTGTTGATAAAAATGTATATGAATGTTAAAAAAATAAAAAAAAACAGACTTAGCAATGGCTACTAATAAAAAATCCACAGACAACAAATTAGAAATGGCTGCCAACTGAAATCAGGATCAAAATCTTATCAAAATAATGTAATCAAAAACAGTGCACAAATTCCAACAACAGATATAGCTGGTGGATATAAAAAGTAATTAACAAAGTGATAACAGGTGATCATATAAATAGATGCAATCAGTTGAGTTAACAATCAGATTAAATCAATCAGTTTTACAATCAGTCTTCAGAGTCAGTGTTTTTATGACAATGCGGGTTTAATTGATGTAGAAAACAGAAGAAACAACCAACCTGCTCGGGAAAAGTGATCTATGACTAATAACTTGAAACTGACACAGATGTCTAGCTGCCTTTAATTTATATTATCACAAAATAGTAAACATTAAATCTCCAGAAAATCCTCTCCTGAAGCAGCAAACAGAATAATTTAACATCCATAATCCTATAGGTACTAAATCACTTTTTTCTTATTCCATTTCTGATATTAAAGTAGCCATTTCAAAATTTTGAAGTCTCCAGAGTCTGTAAAACAAATGAACTCTATAGCATGCATAAATGAACTATTGATGTGCATATTTTAAATTTTTTTGTGTTTATTTAATCTTCTTGTTATATTATATTGTGTTATTTATTAAGAGTATGTGTAGTTATATATAAAAATCATTGTTTAAGTTAATTAAGAATTTATAGTAGTAGTTTTTCTAAATTATAATAGTAAACATTGAATGCTTGGAATTATTTTCATGCTGAATTATATTACTATTATATATCTTATTTTAATGTGTGTGTGCCTAAGGTTATAATAAATAATTGTCTAATTTAATTAAGATTTTACAAAAGAAGTGTAAACATTACAATAGTGAATATTTAGTTTAAAAAATTATCTCTAAGGGTAATATATGTCAGTCAATTCTTTTACCACTAAATAAAGTAATGGTATATTATCCTTTTGATTAAGCTAGTTGGGATATCTTAGGCACTGAATTAGTTTGCCATCATTCAAAGCACATCATTTAACTTTGGGTAACAGATGGCATCCAGAGTTTATTCCAAAACAAAAAAGTGCTTTGATTAATAGGTCTTGAATTCTGCAGCTGAGAAGATCTGTGTCCTGCAAACATGGTCATAGTTATGTATTTTTAGATATGTGATGTGATGTGATGTATTGTGGCTTCTCCTTAAATGAACTCAATAATATCTCAGCCATTATGCCCAGATAAACCAGTTAGCCACATTATTTTCCATTCCCCACTCTGAATTTTCTCATATTCTGCTCCATCCCATTTCCACAACATAATCTTTGTCAACTCTATACCTTTATATCTAAACTCCCCTTATCTTTTCCCAAACCCAGCATAAATCCAATAATTCAATTTCTGTATAATCATTTTTTTTCATATTTATTTTTCCATAACTTCATTATATGTCCCCTTTCTGTTTTCAAGCATTTATATTCAAATAAAAAATGCCTAATATTTACTATTCCTTCCTTACATAATTTACAAAATAAATTACCTATATTTTTCCCGTTACAAGTATATTCTCTTGTAGCTACACATCTCATTCGAGCCTTAAACAATAAACTAATTTCCTTACTATTATCATATACCTAATATTCTGTTTATATATATATATGAAAAAACAATAAAACAGAACAGATATATATAGGTGTTTTTTTATACCTAATATTCTGTTTATATATATATATGAAAAAACAAAAAAAACACAAGTTAAACAAAAAAAACTTGCTAACGCTTGTATTTATGATAACAGATGGCATTCTACCAAAAACACCATCAAGCGTAGTTTTCTGTTTACATAAACATCAGAGCGAGTATTCACTATCTCTAACTTTAATTCTACTTTCAAATCATGATTTCAAGCTATTTGCTATCGTCATTGAAAGAAAAGAATAAGAAACTAGATCGAAACAAAAACTCTGAGCATTTATGAAACAGTTTCTATTGAGCTTACAAGTGTGAATTTCGTAGACACGTTAATGTCTTCAAACTCAGCATAGGAAGCCAGATAGATGCATGGGTCTGATCTCAGTTCAGCATCACCACATTGTAAAAGCCTCTGCAACATACATCATTTCAAGAAAGACCTCAAAGGTGCATTTATGAAAAATGAAAAAACACAAGTTAAAAAAGTTTTTCTTTAACTTGTGTTTTTTTGGTTTTCATAAATGTTTCTTTGAGGTATTTCTTGCAATGATGTACATTGCAGATGCTTCTACTATGTGGTGATGCTGAACTGAGTTCAGACCCATGTAGCTATCTGGCTTGCTATGCTGAGTTTGAAGACATTAACGTGTCTAAGAGATTCACGCTTGCAAGCTGAATAGAAACTGTTTCATAAATGCTCAGAGTTTGTGTTTAGTTCTAGTTTCTTACTCCTGTCTTTCACTGACGATAGCAAATATCTTGAAATCATGATCAGAAAGTGGAATTAAAGTTGGAGATAGTGAATATTCGCTCTGACATTTAGGTAAACAGAAAACTACGCTTGCCGGTGTTTTTGTTAGAATGCCATCTGTTATCATAAATACAAGCGTTAGCAAGTTTATTTTAACTTATGTTTTTGTTTTTCATAAATGTACCTTTGAGGTCTTTCTTGCAATGATGTATATTGCAGAGACTTCTACTATGTGGTGATGCTGAACTGAGATCAGACCCATGTAGCTATCTGGTTTGCTATGCTGAGTTTGAAGACATTAACGTGTCTAAGAGATTCATGCTTGCAAGCTGAATAGAAACTGTTTCATAAATGCTCAGAGTTTGTGTTTAGATCTAGTTTCTTATTCCTGTCTTTCACTGACAATAGCAAATAGCTTGAAATCATGATCTTAAAGAGGAATTAAAGTTAGAGATAGTGAATACTCGCTCTGACGTTTATGTAAACAGAAAACTACACTTGACGGGGTTTTTGGTAGAACGCCATCGGTTATCATATATATATATATATATATATATATATATATATATATATATATATATATATATATATATATTTATATAAACACTTTTTACTCTCCATACTATTTCTCGATCTCTCTAACTCCTTATTTTTTATTAATAAATCTAGTCTTTTATCCCATTCCTTACTACTAGCACTTTCAACAATCCTCTTAACACAATCTTCCCATCTTTTGTACAAATATATTGATATAAATTTTCTATCCAAATATTTTGCATACTGCATTACCATTATCACACCATCTTGTTTCCTGCCCTTTACTTATAACACAATTAAATACTATTGGCTATTTTTTTATTTTCCATAAACTGCAATCTACCAAACATTTTGCATCTCTCATATGAAAACCTGACCATCCCATTTCTTTTTCAATTGCCTCCCTTGCTGGCTTGGTCACAGGTGCCCTCTAGGCATTGTTTTTCTCTGCCTAAAAAGCTGTAGTGGTGCAATATTTAAATTACCTTAGTGTAGATCAAATATATTAAGTACAAATAATTGTATCATATTTATTGTACAAAAGTTTTACAATATTGTTTCACAAGTTATTTTATTTAAAGAGTCAAAATGTATAGATTTTGTTTCCTCCCTCAAGTGATCTAGTAAAAACCCCGATTGGTTATATATATATATTTAGTAAAAACCCCGATTGGTTATATATATATATTAAAAAACACAAAATGTGTAACTTGCGTTTATTCTTGTATCAAAATGTTCACTAGAGGGAGCTTATCAATAGCTCCAATCAAGCTTTAATTTATAAGTGCCAAAAAAGAAAGCATACAAAATATTTATTAGAAATTACTCATCCCCAAACCAATTGGTTTTGATTTTATGGGTCACCTCAGTGAGGAGTTCAGACTCCATATATTAGATCTAAAATACCAACTCAAAAGTCAGCACTTATCTAATATTTTGCTATCAATCTGAAAAACTTATTTTTTAAACATATAGATGTCTTCAAATACAGCTTAACAAACCAGATAGCTATATTTGACTGAATCCAATTCAGTTTCACCATGTATTAAAAGCCAAAGCCATAGAACATCACAAAGGCCTTCAAGGATACACTTACAATAATTAATAAATCAAAACACAAAATATGTAACTTGCTTTTAAGCTTGTATTAAAATGCTTACTAGAGGGAGCATACCAATAGCTCCAAGCAAGATTTAATTTATAAGAGGTGAAAGAAAAAGAATTCAAAATGTCTATCAGAAAGTCCTCATCCCCAGACAAATTGTTTTTGAGCTTATGACTCACTTCAGTGAGGAGTTATGACTCCAGATACTAGATCTAAAATACCACTTCAAAAGTCAGCACTTATATATTACATTACTATCAATGGGTTCTTAGATTAGTAGTAATGAGATGTCTTCAAATCCAACCTTATAATCTAGATAGCTATATGGGCCTGGACTCAGTTCAGTTTCATTATATATTAATAGCCAAAACAATAAACACCACAAAAGCCTTAAAGGATATACTTATAATAATTAATAAAACAAGAAACAAAATGTGTAACTTGCTTTTGAACTTGTATTAAAATGTTTGCAAAAGAGGAATTTACCATTGACACAAACCACAAATCAGGTGTTATTACTTATACAAAGAACACTTACTGAAAAAAATACTCATGCACCAGAAATTAGAAATGTCCAAATTGTAGAACAAAAAGAAACCATGGCACAGATGTTCCAGACAATCATAAACCTGTAGACTGGAATTAATACTAAGATAATGACCAAGGCTGATCTTTATATAGTACAAATAAATTGGGAAAAAGAAATGAAGAATGTGGAAAATAAATTATCTGCTGGGATGGATATGTTGATAGTATTCAGAAAGAAAATAAGGATTTAATACAATAATTGTTAGAAAAAAAAAGAAATTGTAGAGAAAGAGACAATATGTATTCTGAAATCAAAGGAATAGATCAAGGCCATGAAGATTTTAGAAATAAAATACACATCACTAAGAAAAAATACAAGAATCCAAAACTTACCCTGAACACAAAGCCTACAAATGTAATGCTGACATCCAGAGCAATGACATAACAAACCATTGCAGCATTGCTTAAGCAGATAAACCTGATTTAAAAAACGTGAAAGAAATGCAGATATGAATGAAATAGAAAGTATTCAAAGATACACAAGTTATGAGCATGCAAAAAATAGAGGTGAGCCACAAGACTCAGAATAATAGGAAGGAGAGGAACAATACTTATATACATTTAAACAACCTCATGTATTAAAAAATTGTGGATGAATATGTAAGTGACATGATGTTAAATGGAATAGATATGTATATAAAATCATATTTATATATTCGTATTTACCATCAAAACAAATTAGATGTAATTTCCCAATACAATGTTGAAGAACTGAGAACAGTCATAAACAGGCAAAACTCACTATATATATTGCCACACACTGCAAGTTAGAGTAATTAATGGATGACAGAATGCTTGTGCAAAACATCCCCATCTAGTGCCTACTCATCCAATATATAGTTTCTGGCTTATGGCCTTCGTCAGTGTGGAGCCTTGGATCTGAGAGCACTGCACCTAGATCTTAGGATCCATTGATTAGTCTAGCTGGCTGTGTGTGGCAATATATATATATATATATATATATATATATATATATATATATATATATATATATATATATATATATATATATATATATATATATATATATATATATATATATATATATATTTTAATAGTGAGTTTTGCCTGTTTTAACAATAGTTATACACAAGAATAAGAGATGGTGGTCATGCAATGTTTATTGGCTTAAAACAGTCATATGACTAGTACATTATTGGTTGTAATGGCTATCATGAAAGATGATTGTCATAATCGAAAATTTAAAAGACCGAAGTCACAAATGACCTTGATAAGTTTGATCATATTAAATGTGCATTATGAAAAGTTAAAATCTTCTTCAATAATGAATGTGACCAAAACATAGAAAACTATTAGGAATATAGTGATGTAAACCATATCACAAATGAGTAAACAAGAAAACCCATGGTTCCACAATTTACAAAAAAACTTCAAAAGCTTCTTTTCCATTCACAGCACATAAAAATGTTAATGTTTGAAAAGTTCTTATACTTCGATAGACCTCATGGATTGGGAACAGTAAATGGACCAAAGCTATAATGATAACTCCAGATATAATGATGATGATGATGATAATAATAATAATAATAATAATAATAATAATAATAATAATAATAATAATAATAATAATAATAATAATAATAATAATAATAATAATAATAATAATAATAATAATAATAATAATAATAATAATAATAATAATAATAATAATAATAATAATAATAATAATAATAATAATAATAATAATAATAATAATAAAGTAAGAATATATATATATTGTACTTTTTTGTTTAGGTTAGGATGAATTGTTTATATCAATTTACTAAAAAATTTTAAATTTAAAAGCTATTTAGGGCATGATGTATAAGTTGTATTGACAATCTTTTAAAAAATCTTGTTAATGCAAATAAGAATATTAACTGTATAATATTGTGTTAATATTTTAAAAAACAGTTAGCTAAAGATAAATTACAATATTGTATGGTTGCAGAAAACTGGCCATAATAAATACTGCATTAATAAGTTTTGCAAATAAATGTTTAAAGTAAAGTTTAAAAAATAATAAACTGAAGTTAAATAAATAATATATTTGAGTAATAAAAATTAATATTTAATAATTGAATATAAAATAATTATTAAAAAGTAATATTTTGGTAGGAAATGAATATTCGGTTTTGTGATAATAAAATATTATCTTAAATGTTGTTATGTTATTATTTTATAAAAATATATTTTTTAGTTTGTAAATTAAATTACTCAGTTTATTTTTAGCTAAATTATAAGCATTTCATCTATTATTGTAAGTCATGTGACATGTAGATATTCACATGTGTGCTTGCGAGTTTTGTAGTAAAGTCACAAAGCTGTTTTAAAATTCTAATACAAAATTTAAAATATTATATTAAACAACCACGAGATAAAATAAAATTAACAAGTATAAATATTAAGTCGTGTGTTTATTTATTTAAAAAAAAAAACAATGTAATAAGTAAAATTAGATTTTTGTTTTGTTTTGAAAAAAATAACTACGATTTTAAGAAAGCGAAAAGTAAAAATAAATTTTACGATATGATTTTAAAAGTTATTTTGAAGTGTTCGGTAAATGTAAATAAAGTATGAAAATTAAATAGAAATTAAATAATTTAATAAATAATAAAAATTAGATAAATCATTATTTATTTTTAAATTTTAATGCTGCATTGTTGGACAGGGATGTCATAATCTAATCATTGTTTATTTAATCAATCAAGAGAGTAATTTGTTCAGGTATAAAAATGGGTGCACACTTATTTTCCGGGTACTACTACTACTGTTGTTATTATTATTACAACTTCTGTTAACTAAGTGTACCATTAATAGTCAATTATATTAATTTCTACTTTAAAAAAATACAGTAAGTTATTGTAGATCGTATTATACAAATGTCATGCTAAAAGCTAAGTAATTCCCTATCAACTGATTTATTAAACTTAATTCTAAGTCACATTAAGTATGAATAGGTCATCATTAAAGTTATATAAATAGATGTCAAATTATTATCTTTCTATTAGGCATATAATTTTTTCTATATACATTGGTTTTATTAATTTGCTACTGAGATTAGCAAATCGGATGCCATAGAGGAGGTTTATAAAAGTTTGCGATAAATTACAAATAAAGAAGTATATAAAAATGTCTTTATTCAGAGGACTCATTTTAAAAATAAGATGGTAAATTTTTAATTTTTTTAAAAATTGGATGAAAGAATTATTATGAAACATCGAAATATTTCTCTATGAAGAAATATTTAATAATCCTTTTAAAACTATTATAATAATTTAAAAAAATGTAAACAAGTTTAAGATTATTATTAGATCGTTTTCATATCTTATTGAAAATAAACTTTGAAAAATAATTATTTAAAATTATCCTATTATTAATTAATGTATGCAGGCCCTACAAAAGATATTCAAAATTATTTATGGAAGTCTTTAACTATGTTGTAAGTATCGAAGGATGCTGAATTTTAATGCTGTATCAAAGAATATAAACCATTGGGAAATTGGGATAAAGGTAGCAGAACTATGAAATTATTTTATTATATAATATTAGAAGTAAACTTTCAATAATTTATTTTAGTGAATAATGGGAACTATAAATTATTATTTTATAAACTTTTAAAAGCAAATTCATAACAACTTAGGAATCAATCCGGATATTCTAAAAAAAAAAGAGTTGACTTACCATATTTTTTTATTTTGGAAAATTGTCGTTCAGTTTGTTGTAAAGTGACCAACAGATCATGCATGGTTTTGGCATCAGTATAAGTTTTCCTTCAACAGTGCTGGAAGTGAAATACATATGAGGAAAAAAAGAAATTTTTTTTTTTCAATGAACTTTTATCGATGGAGATTGTAAATATAATTTTGAAAAAATTTATTTTACTAATCTTAATATTGATGCTTATTCATAGGGTAGAGGTAGGAAAGGAACATAAAAAATATTAAACTATTTACTAAAATAGTGCTTAGATTCTTATAAAAATATTTAATAGTTTTAAAAAAATTAATATTTTAAGTGTGATAATGTGAAATAAATGATATAATATATGTTTTATTTAGTTCGTGAACCTGAAATGTCAATTAAGTAATTAACCAGTGGATATATTATTTGTGGTAACAATTGTAAAATATTAATGATTTTATAATGTATTTTTAATATTTTTTGTGTGGATGTGTGAGAACATATATAAAAACACGATTGATACACATAGCTTGAAGGAGTTTATTTATTTTAGAAAAAAATATGCATAATTTTATCTTATATGATAAATATATTTTAACGTAATAGGAATATAATTGTATGATTCTAGCGTAACTGAACTTAATACTTATTTTAAAATGATTAAAGTATTGACATATTAAAACTATAGTAGTTATTTATATTTTAATTCGACAGTTCTAAAACAAAAGAAGTTGTCTTTATTATTGAGTAATGAGGCTGTTATTTCTATGTAAATTTATTTATTGCTGTGGAAAAATATTAAGAATTTTAGCGATGTAGAGTGATAAATCTCTAAAAAAGTTATAAAGGATAGTGACATGGAAATAAGTTAAATAAAACTAAGATTATGTTTTTATGTAGGATTTAGTAATATGGGAACAAGGACAATCAATGATGATGATTATGCAAGTATAGATAACTTAGCCTTTCAGCTTATATATTTTCATGGCAGTGTTTTCTTTGTGTTGGAGTTAAATGTTCTATAGAGCTGAATAAATAGCATGGACATTATATTTTGTGGTGGAGGTTATTAGACAGTTAAGTCATACCTTATTTCTTGTAGACTGTTACCATGATGACTATCTAATAAAGATATGATTGAATTAAAACTTTAATTATTCCATATACCTACATATTTGTTCACTATCAAAATTTATGGTATTACATCGTGTAGGATTGTATTTAAAATAGAAAATAATAAATAATTTTGGAGGTGTGGAATTGTTATTTGAAAAGAATAAGATAGGTTGCCTTTATTGGAGTGAGGATAGAGACGAATGCAAATGATTATCAGAATATAATTTATAAAGAGGAGAATCATAAATATTTTTATATTCTAAATTGATTATTTTTAAGAAGATGTATAAGTAATAATTTAAATGGGTTTGTAAAAATATTGATTAATTATTAAGTATTTTAAAACTTACTTATGGTGCATATTTTTGACAAGTGTTAAAATGATACAGATAATTATAGGTTTCATGAATATTATTCTGTAGCAACACATACATTCTATCTGATTACTCAAATTAATAATGAATAAGTAGTCTAATTTAATCATTATGCTGATAATTAAATTTATTCCTGTCATTATTAAGTTGGGAATGACTACATGATGTATTAAATTATTTTAAAAGAACAAGGTACCAGTAATAAATGAATAGCAGACTGATTTTTTTCTTATATTTTGAACTTATTAATTTAATGAAGATGTAATAGAGATATACACTAATAGTATTTTAATAAGAGATATTTTATAAAACAATGTTACATATCTCATAGTTTATTTTATATAATTTGTTTTGGAAAGTACAGAAATGTGACTAGATAAGGTTCATTAATGATGTAAATAATGTAAATAATTTATTGTTAAAGTTGTTAATAAATTGTGTTAAATTTGTTTTATAAATATTGGTGTTGACTCAATTTCTCCACATCACAGTTACATAATTACAGATAATTTGAATTTTAAATATAATATTTGCACAACATAAATAAGATTATTATTTAAGAATGATAATATTTTTTGATATGATTTCTTCAACAAATTTCGTTTGTTATATTATTATTATGGTCATATACTAACTATAAGATATTTTCTTAGAATTATAATAATATTGGTTGCTACATATTCTCAGATTATAAGATTATACCACATATTTATTTAAGATGCCATATAAAAAATAAAAGATTAAATTATACATTGAAGATTATTATTATTATTATTTATTTGTTATTAGTATTAGTCAGATGTAGTTATGAACAATATTAAATCCTTTATCATGCTTGATTACAAAGGTTAAAATTGCCTAGAATTATTTTAAAAGAACCTGAGATTATTTGAGCAAGATTATTTAGATAAAGAAATGAAGTTTAATTTATTGGGATAATCTTAATTAATTAATTATTATTAAAGCCATAGGAATGCTATAGATTTATTTTATGAGATAATAGGAGAGGTTAGTATTCTTATGCCATTGAGGTAGTATCTTATGGGATATTGGCTCAATGTATTCGTCTTGCCACTTGTAAACTCACTTCATAGTTTCATGATTTATTAGATATTTATTTATTTAATCTATGAAACCGAACCATATTACTATTTATTAATTTGAACTAATTTAATAACAGATAGCATTGAAGAAGATAGTTATTATTGATTAGATACATTTTAGATGAGCATAATTATTTAACTGAGCTAGACCAATTTATTATTATTATGTATTATTTCCTGAAAGTGAGGGTACAATATATATATATATATATATATATATATTAAACCAGGTTGAGGTGTTTAGAACATCAAAATAGTAAACAACAAAATCTAACAAGCACTTTAATTCTTTAATAAAATAACATTATGAAATATATTGTAATGTTTTATACAAAATATGATAACAATTCTAAGTTATGTATTTAATCTACCCTAATGCATGTTAAATATTGCTCAACCATGCCTTCTTAGGCAGAGAAGAATTATGCCCAGAGGGAACCTGTGTCCAAGCCAGAGTTATATATATATATATATATATATATATATATATATATAGCATAACTCAACACGGTACCGGGTGGTTACAATATATATATATATATAATATATAACTGGTACCATATTTGAAAGGCACAGACATTCTTGGCTGCAAAATTTAACACCTATCATTCAAAGCAATTTTTGTTTCAGAGTTAACCCTAGGCACCAGATAGTAACAAGATCTAACATGTTTTAAATGATGGCAAACTAATTCACTGCCTATGATATCCCAACTAGCTTAATCAAAAGTAATACAATATCGAATTATTGCTTGTTGCTTCAATTACTGGTAAAAAAATTGACCAACAAATATTATGTTTAAAGATAATTTATTTTAACTGAACACTTATTATTCTAATTTTAACTATTTTATAGAAACTTAATTATGTTAGACAATAATAATTACATATAATGACCACACACCTACTCTGAATTTATACATTAAAGTAGAATATAACAAAAACATTGCATAATACATGGCATTTAAAAACATGTGCATCAATAGTTATTCATGCATGATATATAGTTCATTTATTAAATGACTCTGGGAGGCTTCAAATCTAGCAATTGCTACAGTAATTATAAATGTAAATAAGAAAATATTGCTTATTACCTAGGATTTCAGAACATGGTTACTTCTAGATGTTTGTTGTGAAATTTATTTCCAATAGGATTATGTCTTCTTGGTGATTGCTGATTCACATGAAAATATTTCCAACTGCTTGGATCTGAGGTTTTTGTAGAGGTTTAATGCTTACTATTCTGTGGCACTATTTTTTGAGACATTTAGATATCCTGGCAGTTTTTTAAGTTGTTAGGCAGGCACTACTTTTACCGGGCAGGATACTGATTCATCAAAATCAGGCTGGGGTCTGGTCATATGTTTTTGATGAAGATTAACACTGCATGATTGTAAAACTGACTGACAAACTGATTTAATCTGATTGTGATCTGAACTAATAGATTCAACTCAACTCAACTTAACACTGATTTTGAACTCAATTTATTGCAAACTCAACTGATTGACCAATGACAAACTAGACTATTGATGTGATGACCTGTTGTCACTTTTGTAATTGTTTTTATGTCTGCCAGTCATATGTTTTTAAAATTCCTCCACTATTTTTATTGTATTTATTTGATAAGTTTTTTATCCTGTTGTCAGTCGGTAGCCATTGCCAAATTCCATTGTTTGTGAATTTTTAATTCATAGCCATTGCAAATTCAGTTTTTATATCACTTATGAGCTTATACAATATTTAAATCTTTGAGAGACCTTCCAATTACATGCTTTCATTTGTTTTTCTTTTTAATATTACTAACACACACACATTTATCACTAGTTATTTATGCACATGTATATTTTATTTTAATAAATAATTTGAATGAAAATATATTTCTTTTTTTTAGTTTTAAGATTTCCTTTTTCCCATTTTCTTAACTTAAATAAAAAGAAAGTTTCTTATAGTTTAAATTGTTATACTTTTAATTTTTCTAAGTTAATTTCTTTTCCCTTTCCAATTACTTATTAATAGTAAAACTATGATTTAATTGATTTCTAAAAAGAAACTCTTTAAACTTCTTTTATTAAATGATTTTTTTTAATGAACTCAATTTTATTTTAAACAAATAATAATAATAATAATAATAATAATAATAATAATAATAATAATAATAATAATAATAATAATAATAATAATAATAATAATAATAATAATAATAATAATAATAATAATAATAATAATAATAATAACAACAACAACAACAACAATAACAAATAAGATTCCTACACTAAATCCAATTAATAATTTGTACAATATTTACTAAATAATAATAATAATAATAATAAAAATAATAATAATAATAATAATAATAATAATAATAATAATAATAATAATAATAATAATAATAATAATAATAATAATAATAATAATAATAATAATATTAATAATAATAATAATAACTCTTTACATTTTTATACATTTATTGATCTTAAACAAAATGTTATTCTTCACTCTATTATGGATAAATTATTGATTTTATTAGTTATTACTAATTTTAAACATTTGCATTATTTATGAGAATTTTATTTTTTAATAATTGTAAGCACAATTTAATGAGCACTCGGTAGCATTTTAATATATATATATATATATATAATCAACAATATATGCATCATAAACAATAGCTGTTTAAAAATATGCACAATAAGGACATGCTCATATAAATTCTTACGTAAAGTAAACCATAGCTACTTATACTATATATCAGCTAAATAAGATGAATCAACTCCATTTAATAATTACAAACTTTCAGTTGTTGGTGATGAATACAATTCTCTAAAAAACAGACTAAAAGCATATGTCCAATTAACAACCAAAGCTAATAAAAGAAGCAAATATATAAAAGGAAATAGCTCTACATTCAAGGTAGGAAACAAACTTTGTGTTATTCTTTTACCTGCTTTTTTTTTTGAGGTTTAATGGGTTTCCAAAAAGAAATAATTAAACCTTTGAGTGCTCATTCTATATGAATCAACTCTTCAGTCTCAGTTGATTCTAAAGTATCCCATAAATTATTTTAGAATTATCTTGGCCTACACTTATCATATCTTAATTGACTTTATTTTTGTTCTTATCATTTCTCTTTCTTTTTCTGATTAAACATATCTATTCAGTAATCATTATATTTTACCATAGTAAGGCTTCATGCAATGTGCATTATATGTTCATTTGACCTCTCCATTTATTTCTAATGAAAATGCATTTGGAGCTGACTGTTTTATGATAGAAAAAGGTTCCTCATATTCATGATATAATTTTTGGTATTTTCTTTATATTGGATTAATTGAACAATGCATTTTAATTAATTAACTATGCACGTTCTATTATAGAGATACATTGCTGGTTGATCTCAAACCATAAAAACATCATAATTAACCTTATACATTATTCTCTTTTCCATTTTCATAAGGTATAAAGAATTAAAGAATGAAATTAAAAATAATTAGTATGATAGACTAGAGTAAATAAGTTACATTATATATATATATATATATATATATATATATATATATATATATATATATATATATATATATATATATATATATATATAATATATATATATATATACACACACAAAATACAGTACAATTTATATAAATTATATTCTTTTAGAAGTACTTTCGACTATACACTTTGTAGTCTTTATCAACTATATAACTTGATTATTAAACATTATATAGTTGATAAAGACTACAAAGTGTATAGTCGAAAATACTTCTAAAAGAATATAATTTATATAAATTGTACTGTATTTTGATATATATATATATATATTGATTTGTATATTACATATATTGTGAAACGAATACAGATATCAAACTTTATATATATATATATATATATATATATATATATATATATATATATATATATATATTGTGTGTGTGTGTGTAACACCATCATTCTCCAATTAAATATAAACAATGTGTGACTTTTAATTTTAACTTCAGAGTGTGAGAATTCACAAACGTTTTTAAAATAATTGCAAAAAAGCATATTAAGCAGAATTAATTTCATTTTGTAACATAATCATTTCTTTAGCACCTTATTAAGATTAATACATACATTTAGAATAATTGAAAATCCAAGGTAAGTTATGTGTCTTAAGATTGCTTATAAATTCTATGTTTATTATACTTAAGACTTGAATTAATAATCAATAATTTATGAGTTATATTTGAATATTTCGCGTTGATAATCCAGAATGTATTTCTTTAAGCACTAGAGACAAATTTGTAATTTATTATTGGAGCAATGTAATACATTAAAAATGTTATTGTTTTATCCAATGGATTAGAGATTTCAGATTTTCTTTCATTGAAGGATTAATACATATATTTATAGTTCTCTTCATATACCTTATCAAATAAATATCATATCATTGATGACCAGAGTAATTTGATTAATTCCTTGCACTAAATTTAAACATTTTTTTTTTCAATTGAGATATGTATAGAGGCTTATCTGAGTTGAAAAATGATTAATTGAAGTTTTTTTTTCCATAAATAAAGATGGGATAAATTCAAAATATTGAGATGAATATGCTTTATTTTTTGTAGTAAAGAAAATAATTATTTTTACAGTAATTTGAAAATAAACCTCAGCAGATTAATTGAAGTTAATAACTATAATTTTTCAATTATTTCATATATTTACTATTACTTCCAAGTGAAAAAAATCCAGCAATTTATTGTTGAAGTTTTAAGGCAGCCATTCCATAAATTAATTTATCTATTTTCCATTAAAAAATGGCTATAATTAATTAGTAATGGTATCTCGTTTATCCGTTATTGTTAATCTTCTTCCCATTTGAGAAATAATATTTAACTAACAAAGCAATAGCCTATCTGCTTGGCATACTTTATTTTACTTAAATGACAACAAATACGGCTATTTAAAAATTTGAACATGTTTAGGATTTGAATGCAATAAAAATCGTGAAGACTGTTTGGACTTTCCAAACTTCAGTTTTTATATTACTCATCATCTGTTGTCTGGACTACTACATATTTTCCTTCATGCATTGGTTTTTGTTTGCCTGGGAAATATTGGATGACATCATCACGGTTATTACTGAGCAAAATGATACCCAGAATTAATTTATTTTATAAAATATTTGTGAATGATTGTTAGGGTCAAAAATAATCATGACTCACGTGGAAATAAATGAAACTTGTATGCATAATGATTGCAAGCCAAGTGAAAAATAACAAACATTTTTTCATTCCTAATTGAGTCTACACAAAATGGAACTGGGCAACTCAACACCTAAGTGTCACATATATATATATATATATATATATATATATATATATATATATATATATATATATATATATATATATATATATATATATATATATATATATATATATTAATAATAAACAAATATATTTAACACAGTATTCAAAATTAAATAATATATTCTTTACCAGAAGTACTTTCAATTGTTTCACTGACAATCTTTATCAACTGTTAATATAAACGTACAAAAAATAAAAACTTGTATTACCGATCATTCAATCTATTCAAATTTCCCACAATTCTGTTGTCTTTATATTAGCCGATTATTATATATATATATAGTAATAATTTCAGTACAGGCCATTTTGGGCTATTTCCAATATTATAAGTTTTATAAGTTTAGAAATATGTAATTAATGAAAAAATAATATTTAGGTTTTTCATATATATTTGATCATAATAATGAGTATTTTATTTAAATAAAAGTATGTGATAATTTAATGAGTTGTACAAAATTGAGGAAAATATAAAATCAAATAAACAATTTCTTTGTTTTCACCCTTCAATAATTTTAAGTATTTACTAGTATTAAATTTTCTTTAAAAAAACATACTGAAACAAAGTATTTTTTTTTTTCTTCAGTTGATTTTGTTATTAAAGATATTTTAAAATTATATATAAATTTCTAACTTTTTCTTACATTTTAAACAATTAGAATTGGTTATTGTATTTTCTCTTTATTTATCTCCAAATCAATAAACAATTTTTATCAGGTCAGTGATGTCAGCTGATTATTTTGTTTGCCTTTTGGTATAATAATGTAATGAAAAAGAAATATCAAAATTATATATTGCATATTTTTGCATAAATTAAAAATAAATACTGGGGATTCTTTTGACATGTGCAAAAAAGAGGGAAATATTTGTCAGGTTTGTTTCAAAAATAGGGATGTGGGTCAATCAGAAGGGCTCAGTATCTAGTAAAATACTAAGCAGTTCTGATTCTGATGCTGAAGAAGGAAGTAGGGTCACTTAGCTATGCAGAGCACATTATATATTTAGCACTAAATATTTTAAAAAATGAAAACAAAGATGTGCTAAATATACTATGTAATCTACTTTCTTTTTAAAAATGTAAAAAAAAAGATAACCTTAATATAATATTCTACATAAACTTTTATTTCAACATCAGCATGAATGTCTCTATCTTTATCTGAATAGTAGTTTAAGTACATCAACAAAATTATTATAAATAAAATAGAATAATTCTTTGTAGTGTGTTACCCTAAAACTAATTTGTGGTAAATTGTATAAAGCATCTGTGTACATTAAAAGTCTGGAATTGAAAAGCCTTCATAAAAAAACCTACATGAAACTATAAATTACAGCTGCAACAAAAGACTTAACACAAAATTAAAACATGGTACAAGGTATTGCTTTAATTGAGCACATTGCATTTAAATTTAAAAAGGTGTTTTTAATTAAATAACAATTAATGTAAATTAGCTTTATTAGTACCTTTTTAAATTGAAAAAACATTATTATTATTTTCCTTCTTCAAAATTAAAAGAATAACAAAGCAATCAAATTAAAATGTTTATTTTTTAAGTAATTTTTTTTTTTTACAAATAATAATTAGTCCTAATTACTAATTTTTAAAGTAACTTTTTCATTTGAAATATATCTTCTTTTATTTATTTGATTTATGTTTTCATTAACAGTATACAACAAGTTAAGCCAATTTAAAACATTCTTATTTCATCGTATTTTTCAATTTGACTTATTGAAGAGGAAATAACTTAATGGGGGGAAATAGAATTAATAATGAATTAATTACTTTTTTATGAAATTATATTTTTTTATAAAATGTGTAAATTTAAATTATCATATTATCCTGTCACTTTTTAAAATTATTTTTATTAATCACTTAGATCATTACATAATTGTTTAGAATATTTTATTGTTAATATCTTTATTCTTCTTACTAACTGTTCTACAGTTTAGAAGTTTATACATTACCCCAATAAAGCATTAATTTATAGGGGACAAACTACAAATTATTTAAACTTATTTAAAGTAATCTGTTATACATATTTATCTTTTGGTCAAAGCCATATTCCCTATAGTAACTTCTCTTTGAGTTAAGTTAGATCATAATGGTTAGTTCCATGGTTGTAGGGGGTTGTGTTAATGTTTGGACATCCAAAATTATAACTCTGAATGGAGAATTGTATCACCTTTTTATATTCTATTCACTGAATTTTGTTTTCTTTATTAAATATTTACTTTATAATTGGCCTGACATATTCAGAGAATTAATGATAATCAGTGCACATACGTATGTCAGAATTATTTTCTATTACTTTATCATGGATATTTTTGCATATAAATATATGTATCAAAATAAAATATGTTATATTCAGCATGGAGTTGGGCAATGGATAGAAAAGTAGACTCTTTTGTAGCTTCACTTTTAAATATATTGTCAAGGCTGACTGTTGATTATTGATTGACTGAAAGTTGTTAAGTTTTATTATCTTATGGAATAAAGTTTATGCAGTTTATAAGTACTATTTATTATTTATACAGGTTGGCTGTATGCTGTCTTTTTGTCAGATTTATTTTAAACATTGATGATTATTACTATTCTGTCGGAATGCTGATGGTTTCCCATCTACCCTATCATCCCACACTTCAATCCTATTGAAACTGTAAGAGTCAACTTCTAATCTTAATTTCACCTCAGTCATATCTGTTCTATCATCTTCTATAACCACTTCTCCATCCCACTTAAATTTAAACCCTCAATAATGGTTGTGTGCATATACTACTATTATATATATATATATATATATATATATATATATATATATATAGTTAATATATATATATATATATATATATATTAACGATATATAAATATGTCGTTACATTTATTTAAAATAAAAACTTAAAAGTTCGCAAATAAAAAGGAAAAAAACTAAACGCTAAAATTAAAAATGTTTGTTATACGTATATACATTCGCACAGATGCTAAACTTTAAAAATATTTTTTTTTAATAAATAAAAAAAAGAAATTTGAATGTATTTTTTGTAAAAAAAGATTTATAAAAGTATTTTAATAAAAAAATAATGTAAGTTAAAATAAAAACAGGTATTAATTAATTCCTGTAATCTATAAATGGAAATGATTGTTTATTAATTATCTAAAAGCTGTTTAATTAAAAAGTCATATGGAAAGTTAGATAAGAGAAGAAAGGGATTTTAGCTTGACCAATGGAAGCCAAATAAAGGCCCGGACCATAACGAAAAAACAGAACAGTGACATTTTTGTTCATGGAATCCGTAGGAGGACTATAAAAAAAAATATTGAGTTCCAGGCAGAGAGAGCTTTTTCCAACTTGATTTTGGTGAGTCAGGCGACAAGACGTGCTTGTCGTCCTCACTCACTTATTTAAAAATGCAAAGACTGTGATACCAGGACAGAACCAGCATCTGCCACCTCCAAAACATCAGACCGGTCTTCCAGGAAAGTCTGCGTGGGAATTGCAAACGGGAACAGGGACTTCTCTACTGTAAGCAATAGAACTGAACAATTGTTAAAAATCATAACATTAATTAAGAACTTTAAAGATTGATAAGTAAATTTATTTTTATAAAAAGGAACTTTTCTCTGACCTATATGTCAACTAAACTGATAATGTGAAATTTTATATATATGTATGCGTTTGATAAAAAAAAAATCATTTCCATTTATTATTTATTGTATTGATATTTATTGTTAAATTTTAAATCAGTAAATTTTAAGTTGTTTATAGACGCTTGCATGGATTCGTTTGCGGTTAATTATATTTTGGTTTTCATATTTGATCAAAATATATAGACATTTGATAAATAATGATACCTTACAGTGAGTATCTAAAATGTATTTATTCGGATGTCTTTTAAGTTATTGGTGACAACGCAAGTATCTTATGGTGAATACTATTGGGTTACTTATAAGTTTCCCTCTGCGATTGTCGGTATCAATAATTTTGTATTTTGATCATTTATGTTTATTTTGAAATGTTTTTGACTGTGGAATCTATGTAATCGATCTATACTAAACATTTTTAAACAATCTGTGCGAACGTATTTAAATGTTAAAATTAAGTCGGGTATGAATGGCTATATAGATTTATAAACTTATATTAGGGGAGGGAAATCTTAGGTTATTTGTGTCGTTGTTGAATTGGGTCAATGGATTGGATATATTTGTGTAATTAGTAGATGTAGTATGAGTTTCACTACGTGCAGAATCGCTGTATACACCGCACCAACCCTTTGCCTATGGATGGGATTGTAAGTTGGCAAAAAGGATCGCGGTCCCTTCCTATGGAGTTTTTATTTTATTGTTCTTCTTGCTATACAGACGTCATATTCTTGTATTAGACAAAAGTCAATGTTTTCTTAAAATATATTATTCAGATGTCCATTCCTGATAGTATAGTATCTTTGTGCTGTTGTATTTTCATGCTACATTGAATACATAAATGTATCGGATGGATTGATGCCAGTTTGAGTGCAAATTTTAGCCTAGGGTTAAATAGGGATAGAATGTTTTATTTTCAAATGCAGATCTATGTAGTCTATTCATACTTGACAATCTAAATAAAAAAAAAATTAAAATCATTGAAATTTATATAAATGTAAAATTAAAGAGTAATAAGAATATAAAAATCTACAAATGTTAAACCTATTCCTCGAGTTTAGAATGATTTTATATGTGTGTAAATAAATATTTTATGTGTTAATTTCTGGCAGTGGCTTTTACTCTTTGATATTTAAGATATAAAGTTTATAGATGTTTATCTATGCGTTTCCGCTGAGCTAGTGACTTGGGCTAACGATCGGAATATTTAAATAAAGTGGAATCTTAACAGCACGTATCTGCCTACTCTATAAATTTTTCTAGGCTCAAATGCCTAGATGGCGCCATTGTAGAGCAGATATTGTGTTTGCGGTTAGATTCGATCTTCACTTTCATTCCGATTGGTACAATATATACATATATTGTAACCTAGTGTTATTGACACTTGGTTTACTTGGCATTATTTCTGCAGGAAAACAATGCTATTCTTTAAAGAAATAAAAAGATAAAATACCAATAGTAATAATTGATTAATTAAGTATGCTATTCACTCACTAAGGCATGTTTTGGGTGAATAACTAATAGATTTAATAACTCAATGTCATTTTGAAAGAGAGAACATGAATAATTTAATTGAGATATTAATAATTAGAGCAAATTAATATGGTATAAAAGCTAAACAGTAATTGATTTTGGATGGGTAGAGGGGAGAGTGGATGAGTGTCTTATCATAAAGCACAATAAATTCTGGTAATTTCTTTTTGTAAAAAAAAAAATAAAAATATTAAAAAAAAAAAAAAGAAAAAAAAATGTTTAAAGAATTATCCATCACTGATTGTTAATTTAATGTATTTATTATTATTTTTTATATTGTCAAATTACTTTGTAATCCAGGTAAACAATACTAAAACTATATGATTGTAATAGGTTTTTCCTTTCTTTTGTTTATGTTATAATCAAATGATTATTTTTCTGGAAGAGGTCACTAAAGTAAAAAAATAAAAAAAAAAAAAACAACAACAAAACGAAACAACCAATTTCATAATCAAGATCATTTTTTTGAAAAAAAAGATAGTCTGCTTTTAGTTTTCAAGGAAGGAACAGTGCTGAAATTTGGTAACTCAATTTTTTCATTTTATTTTGCAGAAATAAATGGAATCAAAGTAAAATTTTAATAATATAATGTGTGGCTAAATTTTTTTGATAAGATATCCTGATTTTCTTTGCCATCTACCTGTTTAAAAACCTTTTATACTTAAAAAAAATATTGTCTCACGCTAAAGTTAAAAATGACAGAATTAACTAAGGGAATCACGAAAATTGTTATTATGTCTAAATTAAGGAAGATAAATGATTTCCAAGTGAGAAATAATTATTTATTAACTTTATGTCATTTATTGATATTTTCTTGGTATAAAAAAAAATAATAATAATTGAAAGAAATATTTTGAAACCAAGGAAAATCAACTAGAAACATTTTCGCGCTCTTTCTCAATATTGTCTGCCTTTACAAGTAATGTAGTTACATACATTAAAATATGTTTTATTCACCAAGAATTGTCTGGAAATAATAATAATGATAAATAAGATTAAATTATGCACCTGTATATTTTTAAAAAAAATAAAAAATAAAAATATAAACTTTCTCAGAGTAAATATAGGAAAAGTTATATAGGGGCATTCTTACGGAGAAGTTACTGTTAAAAAAAAAATTATAATTCCTAAAGTATGAACAAAACCAAATATCTTAGTGACTTAATGATAAAAATAAATGATATATTATATTATACATCAGTTGGAATTATTAAAACTTCATGTACACATAAATTGACTGCAGTTATTATCATAATAATCTCTCGGAAAAAATGCGCATTTTCATCCATAAGTAAGCTAGCTAATAAGTATATGTATCGTCAATAAAAAAAAAAATATTGTGTATGTTTATCGTCTATCGTCAACTGTTCGTTATGTTAGAATATGTATATTTTATTTTCTTGGATCCCAAAATTGTAGTAGTTTAATTCAAGTAAGAATTAATCTTCAATTCTGCTATATGTTTCTTTACCTAATTTATTAAATGCACAAAATAAGAGAAAACTTTTATTTAAAGGAAATACTACCATTTTTTTATTGTTTTTAAACTTGCTTTGTGAAATACGACTGGATAAAGCTCTTCACCTGGACCAATTGCTCAACAGAAAAACATTTTTTAATGAGAGAGTATGCACTTGTTAATTAATGATTGTTTAAAACTAAGTTATAAATGATATGTATTTTTTGTTATATCACATAGGTTAAAGTCTGTATGGTCAAGTGATATTTAATAGCCTTGTAATGACAAAGGTATGTTTTAATATAATTATTATAGGTTAAGTTGATATTTAACACGAAAGAAAAAATCTATAAAATATGTTTTAATTATTACATACAATTGTAGGTAGAAATTTTGTATGTTAGATACGTAAAAGAAAAATATTTAGATATTTAAGGGGTAAAATAAATATTGAAAATTATCAGAAGTAACTAAAAAAAAAAAAAATGCTATAACAAAATATTTCTTGTTAAAGTTTTGAAACGAATTTATACTGTAATAATTGAGGAATTTATTCGTAATTATTCTTAAATAACACATCCACTTTATTTAGTTTAAGATAGTATGCTACCAACTATTTTTGAATGTTCCTTTATTAAAATTAAAATTATTATACTTTTATTCGATGATGTCCATTGATTTCAGATGTTGATCAAAGTATACACGATAACATAAGTTTATTATAATCAGTGTATTTACTTATCCTGCCCAGATATAGCATTGGTATATGCTTAATATTCGCATAGGTAATAATTATAATGTATTTATTTTGTGGGATGAAAAATGATCTCCCCAAAAGCTTTGTTTTCCATGAGAGGAAGATTTTAAATATAATGTTCGGGTATGTTTATAGCCCAAGTGATCGATTCTCATAGATAGGACGATCAAGAATTTATCTAGCATTTAGTATGCTTCATTCGTTTAAATCCCAGGAGAGGATTGTATTTGGTGTGTGTTCGTTGTATGCCCAAGTAAGAGGCAAGAAACCACAAAAATATTTTAATGTAGTAGATTACTTTACAGACCTTCGTGGTTATTCCATATTCCTCATGTGAAAATAAAGATAGCTCCACCATGGAAAGTGTTGATTATTGTGCTTAATTTTGAAAGTTCGGGCAAGATAAAGGTTATATTGGAGGTGTTAGTTCCTCAAGATCCACTTTAATATAAATAGTGCGTTAGTAACTAAGATCAATATCTGTATTGTGCTGCTAAATATTGCTAGTATTTGACAAGTAAATCAATGGAGAAAGTAATTAAAATTGCTTAGTTTTAAAACGCTTATTTACTGAAGGAATATTCAAATGCAATATTTAATTCTGGTTAGTAATTAAATAATACTCATATTTAAAATTATAAGTATGAATAAAATTTGTATCATAACTTAAGTTAGCATTAAGTTAAATGTAAGATGGTAAGTGTAACTTCTGATAACTGGCCTATAATTAGAATAGGTTATCCCATTAAAGACCATAAATAAAATAAATGTATTAGAAATAAATTTAATATTTTGCGTATTGCATATGATTGGATTAATCATTAAAAAAAAAAAAAATGAAATGTACTTTTAGTTAATCAATCCATATGATTGCATACAGGGGAAGTAGTAACATATAGTCCATAACCAAAAGAGTATACAGATTAATGTCAGTTATATTTTATATTTTGTATTACTATGGGATTATTGAATAAATGTTCATATATTTTTTTTTGTGAAAATAATAAATTATAGTCTTGTTAAAATTTGTTGTAGATTCATTTTTTTTTTGTTTTTATATTCTAAATATAAGTGTTTGCACAATATTTGCAAAACCTTTTCTTGAGTCCGAAATCATTCCAAATTCTTAAAAACTTAATATACCAGATAAATAAAGTTAAGCAGATCGGAATATGTCATTATATTTTAGTTTAATGATAATTATTTATGGAGTTGAAAACTTAAGACTAAACATTCACCTTCGTGTAAAAAAAAAGAAAAAAATGAATTTATTCCCAAACCATTAACTTTGGTTGCACATTATTCCATTCCCATTTAGTTAAATTGTCTAAGTAATAAATCTTAGTTATATTATTGTGTTGTCATGGATGATGGAAGGACACAAAAAGCACCCTTGTCTTTTTATTATTCTGACTGAGATTCTGAAAAAAAAAAAAGGCTGTGTTATTCAAAATTATACGTCAATATTGAAAATAATTATCATCTCTTTAAATAATATAGCAGTGGATATGAGAGATGAAGACACATTGAATTTAAGTAAAATAAATGTTTCCTATAGTCGACCAGAATGCCAGTCATATGCGACAACACAATAATGCTGAGCATTTCCTTACATGAAACAAAGAACCCTGAGATTAATATTATTATAATTATTTTTTAAATTAATAAGTGATCAATTATTGTTGTTATTACAATCGTGGCATAGCTTAAGAGAATTGAATGTACAATTGTATTATATGAAAGGTATTTTAGATCATATTGGAAAATTAATGGATATGTTGCTTTATTTTGGTTGCCTTAACAACAAGTGCAAATAAAATAAACCTAATAAAAATATTAGGTTAGAATATATATATATATATATATATATATATATATATATATATATATATATATATATATATATATATATATATATATATATATATATATATATATATATATATATATATATATATATATATGTACCCTTACTTCTCGATGTATAATATAGTTTGAAATACGACTAGCTCAATTAAATTATTATGCTTAATTAAAATTTGCATATCTATCTTTACTATAATTTTATATTATCATATTCTAATTAAATTTATTGTCAATTATCAAAATCAATATATTTCTATATTATGTACTAATTAAATAAGTATTTATCAAAATCATGAGACTGTGAAGTAAAGTTACAAAGAAATAAGTAGATTTACATTGAGTCAATATCTCCCAAGACATTGTCTCAATGGCATAAGAATACTATTACCTCCTTATTAACTTACTACTACATCTGCAGCATTCTTATGGCTTTTAAATAAAATAAACTATCTTTAATAGTAATAAAATAAATCTTAACTTTTATTAAGAAAATATAATTAAATAATCTCAGGCTCTTCTAATTATCTTAAAGTAATGATAACCCATGTAAATAAGTATGATAAGGGATTTTATATCAAACCTAAATACATCTAACTTATTTTAATAATAATATACAATACTAGTCTTAGAGTATAACTTAATTTTATCTATTTCTGTTATATCATCAATTATTAAATAAATAATCATATGTGTATCTTTTATTTTCATATAGTATCTTAATTTTGGAATAGATCAAAATCTTATAATTCAATAATCTGTGGCAATAAATAATATTATACTCTTATAATGTGAATTACAATTACCCCATGACCATAATAGTATTATATGTTAATATCAATCAACTCTTATAAAATGATATCAAGAAAATATTGTGTTTATTTCTAAATAATAATAATAATTCATATTGTGCAAATATTATGTTTATTCAAATTATCTGTTGTCAAATGCTGTGGTGTAAAATAATGAACTCAACACACTTTTAAAACAAATTAAACAAATTTATTTACATTAACTTTAACCATGAATTTATTTACAATATTTACAGTTCAAAATTATGAAAACAAAGAAGAATAAAACAAAATAATAATACAATATGTTTCCACCATTATTAATTCATATTCCTAATAAGTAATTATACATTCTTTTAATGCTGTACTAATAACATTGAAGTATGCTTTTAAAACTTAAACTTTAAATAAATATCAGTGAACTTCAATTATTACACAGAAAAATTTATGTAAACAATCTTTATGTAGCATACGTAAACAATTAAACTTTACTAATTAAATTGCTACATCACTTAAGTATTACTGTTACTTATTTCATTATGTACTAGTATGTGTTTATTTTACTATCAGCATTATTCTCATAGCATAATATAGAAACTAATGTATCTTTGTAATGTAATAACAATAATTGATTATAATTTATATTTCATTTAATGCAATTCATGCTACATGTTTTATCAAATATGCATTACATATCTGTACTGTTAAAATAATAATATTTAAATTATTCATCAATTTCAAATTCATAAAGTATTATATTAGATAAATTCTATGATTCTTTTCTATGTAAAATTATTACTTTACTTTATGTGTTATTCTACTCCTTTTAAATAACTTTCTTTCTACAAAATATCCTCTAAAATTTATTTAAACTTTCCGGAAAAACAATCATCAATTTTAAATAAAACTAATTATCCAAACTATTTATACTTCATCATCTATATTCGGTAAATCTTTAATCCAAATATAAACTCCTATATAAAACTTAACTTAATTTATCCAATAAAACAAAAATAAAATATAGACTTTTAAATCTCTTCCTAACTTATAATAAAATAATTACCTATGAATAATAAATATAATTCTAATACTATAACATAAACAAAATATTAAAATTCATTTACGAAAGAATCATATAATTATTTCTAAGCTTCTTATGTAATGTTGCATCGTATTTATATCATAAATTCAAATTATGCATATTTAAATAAAACTGTCACTGCCAATATAATGTGTGTGTATTTTTTTAAAAAATATTTATACATTCATTCAAATAACATAACATTTGGATGATCTAAAGAAAACATATCAAATACATCAAAATTATTATAATTTATACAATTTTTACCATAAATAATGATCTAATGTACAGTCCATCTTCCAATATTCTTCGGAATTACAGCTTCATAAAATAATTCACATTTACACTCACAATCATTCTTTAATATATTACATGTTATATTAATTGTAAAATAAACTTATATAATTAATTATTATCTTATTTTTAGTTATTATTTTAAGAAATGTACCTATCTTATTTTTAATAAATTAATAATATTTAATTTTTTATGTTAGATAAATAAAACAGAATTCATATTACGTAACTCCAGTGATGTCTTCTTTTCCACCATATAGTTCTTTAATCCTAGGCATAAATTCACTAAAACACAATTTCCTTTTCCGGTCTATCACGTGTTTTCTTTAAAAGTTTTATAAAAATGATAACGTTCTTTTTTAGAAAATAAATTATAAGTAAAACCAAAATAAAATTAAAATAGTTTATATGATCCTGATTTAGCTCTTTCCAGAATATTATTCAAAAGTTATTATTTTAACTTAGTCTATAGTTAATAAAATCGTATACTTAATTATTTTAAAATTGGCTTGGACATCCACGTATTACTTGCGTATTTCTTAACAAAATATCCAAGTAAGAATAAGCTTCTTCATCTAAAACAACCAGCGTTTAGACTATTTTAATATAATAATTTTATTATATTAAGACTTTTAGCTAATTATACTCTCAATTTATTTGCCTTTTAAAATTGTCAACATTCAGTCTTTTAAAACATAAAGACTTAATAAGGCAAGTATTTACAAAACTACTTTTATTTCTAATATCTTTACTTAAGATATACATTTAAATTTATAGCTTGCAAAAATACTTTCTTCATAAAGAAGTATTTTATTCTTTAAAATATCTATTTTCTAATAGTCAATATTAATTAGCTTTTAAAATTATATACTGTCCAAAATACTACTTTTCTCCATCTTGTAATTTTCTGAACCAATCCAGCGTTTGTCATATTTCTAGTATAAAGTTTCCGATATATTTTCACTATATATGATGTTTCCATGACTATTTGCTTGTAAATTGAGCTTCAATATAGAGACGATTGATAAGGAAAAATTAAATTAACACTGCATGTCTATCATTTAACAATTTTATAAATTATTTATAACGACACTCTTGTAATTTTAAAATTGATTTTGAGAGCGTCTATCAAATTTACTTTGCTATTTTTAATAACACAATTAACTTGAAAAATCAATCACAGAGTCCTCCCCTAACAATTGAACTAAGCTTTTATACTGGAAGAAACTTCCTATCTGATTGGTACATTTAAACAATCAACTTGCTGGCTTATTTACATATTTACCAACAACACAAAATTAAAAATAAATAATGACTTATTTAATTTTTAATATTTATTACATTATCAAATTTTAAAATAAGCCTTATCGTTTATTTAAATCCACTAAACATTTTTAAAAATATTCTTACTTACTTAATTTTTACTTTACATCATTTTTATAAGATTATTTAAAATAAACTAAGTCTTTTTTATACGTTATATTTTTAAAGCAATACTTTTAAAAATCAGATTTAATATTATACATTGATTTATCTTTATTTTATTTCGTGATAGCTTACGTATTATTTATACATTTTATAACATGATTTTTAAAATAGTTATGCAACTTTATTAAATAACTTCCAAGCATGTGTGTGCGTATCTAACTAACATCTGTTTTTTACAACAAAAGAAACGCTTCTCATAATCTAAAAATAACTAACAATTGCATTTTTAAAATAAATATTTTTAAAAAGAAATAAGATATTATAACAAATTTTAAATTAATAATTCGATATTATTAAAATCAAATATTAATCTTCTATTTAAGTATTTATAATAATTAAAAAATATTTATATTCTTTTATAACATTATTTTATCAATAATAAATATATGCATTTAATTTTAACTTGTCTTTTAAACACTTTTAATTTTAAATACCTACTTATTAAATATATTAATGCAGTATTAACTATGGCCAGTTTTTCCAACCATATATTATAATAATCATCATTAAAATGTCTCTCTCAATTTCAGCACAATTTCACACATCAAATACTCATAGATTGCTTTAATTAAACTTTTTGAAATATTACCATAAGCAAAATTAACATCACATATTCACATATATCTTAAATTTAAAATTTTTTAACAGATTAGCACGAAAATTAGATGGTGACCCATACAAAAGGGCACAATATATATATATATATTAAAATGAAGATTTGCACAGGTTAAATATATAAAATACATATTTTGCGGATTCATCCATGTTAAAAACTTTTAATATTAATATACTGACATTTCAACTTGGTCACACAAGCCATCCACAGAGTTATAAAAGGTAGAAAGACAGTTGTAGAGGCGCTACAATCACTGATTTGAATAAAATGTTAAAATTCCACCAATAGCAAAAAATGTTAAATTTAGGAATGTTTTTTAAAAAAAAATATTTCCAAATAGGAGGAAGTTTGCATGTATGATCTCGCTTATTGATACAATCTGGCCTTTTAAGTATCTCAATGGCTTCTCTAATTTTGCGTTGGTAGAGATAATCACATCTGGATATAATCCTATTACTAGAAAAACAATATTATGACCTGAATCTATAGTATGGAGTGAGAGTGCTGCTGATGATGAGTGTTGTTTAACTGCATTAGATTTAAAAAAAAACATTCTTAAATTTAACATTTTTTGCTATTGGTGGAATTTTAACATTTTATTCAAATCAGTGATTGTAGCGCCTCTACAACCTTTTTTCTACCTTTTATAACTCTGTGGATGGCTTGTGTGACCAAGTCGAAATGTCAGTATATTAATATTAAAAGTTTTTAACATGGATGAACCCGCAAAATATGTATTATATATATATATATATATATATATATATATATATATATATATATATATATATATATATATATATATATATATATATATATATGATCAATAGATGGTGTTTTACCATAACCAATGAACAAGCGAATATTTGTTTACATAACGTCAAAAGAGTCAGAATTCACTAGCTTTTTTATTTGCCCACCCTCAGATCAGCTTTTTTCAAGCTAATTTGCTATCATCAGTGAAGAATAGAGCTAAAATCTAGATCTAAACACTGACTCCAAGCGTTTATGCAACAAGTTTCTATCAGTTTGCAAACATGAATTCTTCAGGCCTGTAAAGTATTTAAACCCAGCCTAACAATCCAGATGGCTACATGGGTCTGATTTCAGTTCAGTTTCACCACATAGTCAAAGCTTCTGCAATATATATCATTGCAAAAACATTTAAAGATACATTTGTGAAAAACAAAAACAAGTTATAATCATGTAACTTGCTATCGCTTGCATTTATGATCAATAGATGTCATTTTACCAAAACCACAAAACAATCGTATATTTGTTTACATAAACATCTAAAGAGTCAGAATTCACTATCTCTTTCGTTTGCCCACCCTCAGATCAGCTGATTTCAAGCTAATTTGCTATCATCAGTGAAGGGTAGAGCTAGAAATTAGATCTAAACACTGACTCCAAGCATTTATGCAACAAGTTTATCAGTTTGAAAGCATGAATATGCCTCATGTACACACACTTCAATATGAGATATTAACACACGAAAAATAATTTAAATTTAAAATATTTAATATTTTGTGTTAATAATTATTTATTTCAAAATTATATAACATTTTAATTTATAAAATCTAAAAGTTGTTTTAACATTTTAAATGCTTAAGTGTATTAAAAATAGAAATTCCCCTGCTAAGTAAAATTGTACTTCATAGTAGGTGAGAAGAGATAATAGAATACTGAGAAATATTCCTAAAACCTTTTAATTAGTTTTAAAGAAACATCTGCAGTATAATGAGGTCATAGGTATAATACATAAGAAAATAAAGTAAAATGTTGGCATTGAAATGACAAATGGAACATTTGCTCTTTATTCATTGTTTTACCTGTGGATATTTGAGTGAACCAAAAAGGTGAACAAATATATAATGTCGGATTGATCCAAAAGATAAAGAGCAAGGTAGACAAAAGGTATATAAAGTCTTGTTCAAAGTAATATCAGTGATCTATCTAATCTATCTATCAATTTGAGTCTCCCATTGTCAGGCTAAGTTAATATCAAATGTGTAATCTCTGATCTGACATCTGCTTTTTTCATTAAAATTTACTTTTCATGTATAACATTGTGATGCCTGAGTAGTAGGCATTACCTATCTTTTTTGGAGAGTGGGAGATGCACTGAATCCCCTACTTGCTTTTAAAATAAACTGAAATCATCTGTTGTAATTCATAAACCACTGCCTAATAAACTGCTGCTGATAATCATGACCACTAAATTAACTATTAAGGAAGAAATAATGCACCATACTTCCTGAACAAAAGGATCATTCAGAAATGTGCACGTTCTGCTTAAAATCAAAGGCAACCAGTACTCAAAATTTCTAAGAAATTTCACACTCTTTATTCAAACTAGAACTCATAACTCTAATTTTCAATATTTTATTTATATTTTCTCCTCATGTAAATCCTATTTAAAACCACTAAACTCTTTAAAATCTGTAACATTGTAATGTTTGAATGACTATACAATCTTTTTTGGGGGGTATTCAATTCTATTTTCTATTAATTGACATAAATAATTTCATACCTCAATAATTTTTGACCTAGCTTCTTAACTTTATTAAATGTTAGTCTTTGAGAAAATGTGTGGAGTCATTAAATAATATGTTTATAATTAACTTGTCTTACGTTGATAAAGCGGCTAGCTCGGAAATTATATAATCTTTATATTTTGTAAATTATTTCTTGGATGCATTTTATTTTATATTAATATGCTTTATTTTATCTTCTTATATTTTAATGGATTATCTTAACTTCAGATATGTATCTAACATTCATGATTAGATATGACTGTGGGTGTACCATAATTTGTGTGGGTGGATTCCCTAGCTTAACAATAAAAATATGCTAGAATTCAAATCTTTACCCTTTTATTATTAATTTCGATTGATATCCATTACATTTAACTACTTTATAATCAAATCGATATCATGTTAGTTAATGGCTTGTAAGTCAATAACTCATAAATATGGGCCTTGGGAATGAGTCATCATTTATTAGCAATTAAATATAAATCCTGTTTTATTATAAATGGTAGGTGTTATTATTGAGTGATTCCAATGTTTATCTCTTATTTTAAGCCAGGAAAATCACCGGATACTTATGTTTAAAGTATCATTCTGCTCCATATGGAAGAGCATAGTTCAAAGTGCTCCTATGGAAATCTGAGTCTAACATGCGGTCAGGTAGTAACAGTGGCAGAAGTTCATATACACCCAGACTTGTGATTATGTAGGGTCTTTTAGGGTCCCTGACAGAAATCCTGCCCATGAGTTTATATTTTACTCCTGGCTTACATCTCAGTTCGCTCCATTATTATTCTATGGCATCTCTATCATTACCATCTCTCATTTGGTTAATTATTCTTTTATTATCTGCTTATGATTTTACTTCACTTCCCAAGCCTAAGATGTTTTTGCCTCAAATAACAGGCTCTCTGTAAAATTAATTATTAATACAAAACGTTATATATATATATATATATATATATATATATATATATATATATATATATATATATATATATATATATATATATATATATATATATATATATATATATATATATATAATATACAAATCAATATATATATATATCAAAATACAGTACAATTTATATAAATTATATTCTTTTAGAAGTACTTTCGACTATACACTTTGTAGTCTTTATCAACTATATAACGTTGAATAATCAAAACGAGACAACCCTTAACAATACCCATAGTTCAATTCAGATTTCCCACAATTCTGTTATCTTAACATTTGATGACTGGCGATTCATTAACATTTGACGATTTCTTGAAATCAACATAGCCTCTTTTATTTTACGTTTATTATGACAACGTTCAATTTGAATAATTTTCATATTTTTATAATCAAATTTAAATCCATATTGACAAGATTTATTATGATCAAATATAACAGATGATGAAGGTTTATTTACATCTGTTCCATATTGATTCTCTTTTTGAATTCTATTATATAAAAGCATATGTTTTTTTATTCTCTTCTCAAATGTACACTTAGATTCACCAATGTATTGTATGCCGCTCTTCATATCTATATATAATAGAATTTTGATTAAACTTTGAATTTTGAATTTTAGAATTATTAAGCAATCTATTTATGTTATTTGTAGAGAAAAAAGCAATATGACACAAACCATTATAAATTTTCCTAATAAACTTGACCTGCTCATCTGATATAAATGGCATTGAAATCCATTTCATTTTGATATTTTTATTTTTAATTTTATTATAGTGTTGATTTCTTTTAAATCCTTTAATAATATTAGCAATTGCATTTTTATAATAACCAATTTTCAACAAGTCATTAACAAATAAATGTACATTTTTAATTTTATCACTAGAATATTTGCATAATTTTTTATTTCGAAATAAGAATGATTTCAATCCAGACAGCTTATGACACATAGGTACATGTGATTCATATGGAATAAAACCTCTAGTTTCAATTGGTTTAATTAACATAAGATAATCCAAACTGTAATCATTAAGAGTAACTTGAATATCCAAGAATTTTATGGAATTGTATTTCTCTTTAGTTATAACCCATTTTATATCCTTAATCTCATTTAATTCATTAAATAAATTGACTATTAATTCTTGTTTTCCACAAATAAAAACATCATCCACATATCTATGATATACTTTAATTTCTTGATATTTCAATTGTTTTAAAATTTTACTTTCATATGTTGATATAACAAAATTACAAATTTGAGCAACAGCAGGAAGACCCATTGGCCAACCAAAATTTATTTTATAATATTCATTATTAAAATTAACATATATAGTTTTATCAATAAACTGCAATACTTTTATAATAAAATTTATAATATCAGACTTTACATTTTTTGAAACAAGAGCATTATAAATAATATTAATTGACTCTATTCTACCTATTGATCCATACATTTCATTTATATCAAAAGTACAAATTGTGTCATGTAAATCTATATTTATATTCTTAATTTTATCTACAAAATCAAACGATGATGAAATAGTATATTCTCCAAAACCTAAAATATCTTGAAGTAATAATTCAATATATCTACATGTTTGATAAAATTAAAAATGTACATTTATTTGTTAATGACTTGTTGAAAATTGGTTATTATAAAAATGCAATTGCTAATATTATTAAAGGATTTAAAAGAAATCAACACTATAATAAAATTAAAAATAAAAATATCAAAATGAAATGGATTTCAATGCCATTTATATCAGATGAGCAGGTCAAGTTTATTAGGAAAATTTATAATGGTTTGTGTCATATTGCTTTTTTCTCTACAAATAACATAAATAGATTGCTTAATAATTCTAAAATTCAAAATTCAAAGTTTAATCAAAATTCTATTATATATAGATTGATATGTGGATGCGGCGTACAATACATTGGTGAATCTAAGTGTACATTTGAGAAGAGAATAAAAGAACATATGCTTTTATATAATAGAATTCAAAAAGAGAATCAATATGGAACAGATGTAAATAAACCTTCATCATCTGTTATATTTGATCATAATAAATCTTGTCAATATGGATTTAAATTTGATTATAAAAATATGAAAATTATTCAAATTGAACGTTGTCATAATAAACGTAAAATAAAAGAGGCTATGTTGATTTCAAGAAATCGTCAAATGTTAATGAATCGCCAGTCATCAAATGTTAAGATAACAGAATTGTGGGAAATCTGAATTGAACTATGGGTATTGTTAAGGGTTGTCTCGTTTTGATTATTCAACGTTATATAGTTGATAAAGACTACAAAGTGTATAGTCGAAAGTACTTCTAAAAGAATATAATTTATATAAATTGTACTGTATTTTGATATATATATATATTGATTTGTATATTACATATATTGTGAAACGAATACAGATATCAAACTTTATTTATTATATATATATATATATATATATATATATATATATAATAAATATATACATATATCAAACTTTATTTATTATATATATATATACCGCCATTTCTAACCTATCAAAATAAGTGAGCGGCTTCTATTAAAGTGAATACGGAACAGCCTAGACTCTTCCTTCTAGGATGGGTAGCAAACCCTCCATCCCTATCTAATATAGCTCGACGTTAGGTTAGTTTATAAGAATTCAGCTACAGAGATATGCAGTTCAGACAGAGATAGAATTAAAAAAAAATTAATTATCATTAATAAAATAAATTAAAAAAAAACAATTTAGAATAAACTAACATTCTTTCTTTATCCAAAACACATTCTCTGAGCTGTAACTACTTGCACTGTTCGACAATGATGATGATGATTTTATGTCATTGTTAATATTACTGACTAAAATAAAACATTCAGCAATTTGCCAATATGATCTCAATATTTTATTATTATACAATCAGAAATTTCGATCTCTTTAGCCATGCCACGCTTGTAATATTGATCATAATGAATCAATTCTTAATATAAGAGCACTAACAATAATGACACTAATCTCAGGGTTCTCTGTTATATTTAATAAAATGCTCGGCAGTATTGTGTTGTCGCATATGACTGACATTCTGGTCGGCTATAGAAAACATTTAACTTATTTCAATTTCAGGTGTCTTCATCCACATATCAACTATTATAATATTTAACAAGATGATAACCAGATTCAATAACAACTCATAATTTTGAATATTACAGCCATATTATCCAGAATCTCAGTCGGAATGATGAGAAGACAATTGTGCTTTTGTGTCCTTCCATCATCCATGACAACACAATAATTTAACTAAGATTTATTACTTAGACACTTCACTTAAATGTGTATGGAACAATGTGCAACCAAAACCTACTAGTTTGGAAATAAAGTGATTTTACACACCCATAAAATAAAATGTTCTGGTCTGAAGTTTCAATTCCACAAATAATTCTTATTAAATTAAAATATAATGAAATATTCTGATCTGCTTACAATTGTCTATCTGGTGTATTAAATTTAAGATTTCATAAATGATTTTGGACTCAAGAAAAGTATTGCAAGTATTATGCAGATACACTTTTTATTTAGCACATAAGAAAAATGACTCAAGACAACTTGTAACAAGACTATAATTTATTATTAAATTTTAACAATATTCTAATTTATTATTACATTTGAACAAAACTATCCGTTATGATTAACATAATAAACAAACATATACAATTTATTCGATCCCATATGGATAAAACAAAATATAAATAATAGTAATTCGTCTATACTTTTAGACTTGGATTCGAACTACTTCTTCATCTTCCTTTTACATTTATGCAAATTGAATATAACAAAATAAATATTATTATTGATACATCAACTCATACATTGAGTGTATCTTCTATGAGCGGCTGCTTAACTTTACTAACTAACTATTACTGTTTAAAATAAAAATAATCTGATTCTAGGCAATGCGTACAAATGATTTTTATAATCATACCTTTAATTAAATGATAGTTTTTATTTAGATAACTTATTATAATTTATGGGTTATTTATCAGAAATTACACTTATTACTTTAATATTTACCTTAATAACAACTGAAGTTGTTATACTCACTGTTTTTCTCAGTATAAGTTATATTGTGAGTGCTACTTAATAATTAACCCGAATTAAACTTAGTATTTGAACCCTCCTTTGGCAAACAAAAAATTTTTAAATCACACAATTTTAAACTTACTCTCTCCATTGACTTATGTGTGGATTACCAGCACTATTCCGCCGCACAATTCAGACATTGATCATATATACTAGCACGCTATTTTTACTAAATGGATCGTAAGGAATTAACCTCCAGTATACCCGTTATCTTGCCATAACTTTCTAAATAACACAATATTCAACACCTTTCGTGGTGGAATTATCTCTATTTTCTCATGAGGAATATGGAATCATACCATAGATATGTAGAGATAACTACTACATTAAAATAGTTTGGTGGGTCCTTGCCTCTTACCTGGGCATAATAGAAATGCACACCAATTATAATCCTCTCATGGGATTTTAATGAACGAAATACACTAAATACGGTATAAATTGCTGATCGTCCTAACTCTGAGAAGCGATCATTTGGGTTATAACCATACCCGAATTCTAGATTTATTTATTCCCCTCATGGAAAATACAGCTTTTGGGGAGATCATTTTCCATCCCACAAAATAGATACATTACAATAATTACTAATGCGAATCTTAAGCATATACTGATGCTATTCGGGGCAAGACAAGCAAAGACACTAATTACACTAAATTTATGTTCCAGGGTATACTTAGATCAACGTCTGAAATCAATGGATAACACAAAATAAACATAATAATTTTCACCTTTGCCAAAGAAACATTCAACAAGTAATTGGTAATATAGTATTTTGAACTAAATTAAGTGAATGCATTAATAAAGAATAATTGAGAATAAGTTCCGCAATTAACATAGTATAAATTTGTTTTTAACTTTAAATAAGTAATATCCTGTATAGCACTTCTCTTTAATTACTTCTGACAATTTTAACTAGATATTTTTACCTAGTAAGTATCTAAATTTTTCTACTTTTACGCATCTAACATATAAATTTATACCCATAATGCATATCATAAGTAAACACATTTTATATAAAAAAAATGTTCCCTGTCAAATATAAAATTAACCTAGAATAATTACAGGAAAACATACCTTTATGATTACAAGGTCATTTAAATACTATTTGACTATACAGCCTTTAACCTGTTGATAAAAAAAAAATATACATATTTTTACAAATTAGTAAAAAAAAAATCATTACTTAACAAGTGCTTATTATTTCACTAGAAAAATGTTTTTTCCATTGGGCAATTTATCTAGATGAAGAACTTGATCCATTTGTAGTTCATGAAGCAAATTTAAAATAAGAAACACATTTTATTATTTCATTCCTATAAAAGTTGCCTCCATTTGGGTGCATTTAATAAGTCAAGCAAAGAAAACATAGCAGCGTTGGGTATTAATTCTTCTTTGAATTAACTGCTATAATTTTGGGGATCCAATAAAACAATACATAATTTAAACATGACGAATATTTGACGATTGACGATCACATATACAATTCTTTTCTTTTTAATCTTGGCGATACATATCATTTTTAGCTAGCTGGTTTATGAATAAAATAATGCGCGAATTTTTCTAAAATATTATTATTATAAGGACTGCAGCTGACTTACGTAGATATAAAGTTTTAACGACTCTAGTTGATATATAATATAACATATTATATTAGAGTTATAATTAAGTCACTAATTTTTGTAGGTTTTTATTCCTACTCTAGGAATTGTAATTTGTCTTTAGTAAGGAATTCTCCGTAAAATGCACACATACAAATTTTTTTTTATATTTGCCTTGAGAAAATTTATATTTTCTTTTTAAAATATATACAGGTGCATACGTAAATATCCTTGATCATTAATATTATTTTTTAGATAATTTTCATTGAATAAAATATATTTTAACGTGGGAAGCTTACATTATTTTCAAACGCAGACAATTTTTGTGGGATAGAAAGAGCGCAAAATTTTATAGTTAACTTTCCTTGGCTTTTATAATATTTCTTTCAATTATAATTTTTCTTTTATCCCATGAAAAGATCATTAAATAAGGTAAAGTTAACAAATAATTGTTTATTTGCTGGAAATTACTTATATTACTTCTTTTAAACATAATGACACTTTCCGTGATTACTGTAGTTAATATGGTCATTTTGAACTTCAGCATACGATAGTATATTTTTGTGTATAAAAAGCTTCAAAATAGGTAGACGGTCATAGAAAACAGAATATCTTATCAAATAGGATTAGCCATTCATGATATTATCAAAAATTTAATGGACTTATATTTATTTCTGCAATAAAAAAATAATAAAAAATTTTTACCGAATTTCAGTACTGCTTTCTTCTTGTAAAACCTGAGTCAGACTCTTTCCTCAATTTTTTTTTTTTGGCGGTCTTGTTTTAGCGACCTCTTACAGAGAAATAATCATTTAATTATACATAAACAAAAGAAAGGGGAAAAAAAACTTATTACAGTTATATATTTCTGTATGACTTAAATGGATTACAAAATAATTTGACAAATAATGAAAAATAATAAATACATTTAATTGACAATGTTTATTAGTGATGTATAATTCTGTATACATTATTATCTAAATAATTTAAAACTTACCAGAAGTTATTGTGCTTTATGACAAGATATTCATCTACTCTCCCTCTACCCATCTAAAATCAATTACTGTTTATAATATGTGCTTTTATACTATATTAAATTGCACTTATTGTTATAATTTTAATTAAATTGTTCATGCTCTTCTTCAAAATGACATCACATTACTAAAATTTATTAGTTATTTGCTTAAAACACGTTAAAGTGAGTCAATAGCATACTTTATTAATCACTTAATATTATTACTATTTTACTTTTTATTTTCTAGAAAAGGATAGCATTGTTTTCCTATGGAAACGATGCTAAATAAACCAAGTGTCAATAACACTAGGTTACAATATATATATATATATATATATATATATATATATATATATATATATATATATATATATATATATATATATATATATATATAAATATATATATAAACTATTGTTGGGTTGAATTAATTCACAGCCATATATCTCGTTCAAATTTTATGTCACATGATGGCTAATGTAATTAGTCTGGGGAATGAAATGACAGTTTGCTACCATTAAATAAATTAATAATAATATTAAATATAGTTTAAATTATATCTACATATTCATGTCTATTTTCTTAATGTCTAATAGCCATAGTGTCTTTTGTCAAACTCAATCAAATATAACAAAATCATTCATTAGATTTATAATAAATATAAATTGTAATAGAATTACTTAGAGTATCTTGCAGATCCCTGATCCCTTGGGTCTAAAAGAGGTTTGCTAATGTGGTGGCAAGTAATCAATCTACTAGATTTGATCTGAGCATTTCAGATCCTGAACTTTTGTGTAATGCTGCTTTTCTACTGTAGTGGAGGGAAGATGCAACTGGTTAATGAGATGTATAAATTCTGACCATTACACTATTTTTGTACTATTAAAAATAGCAACCAATTGCATTTATCTTCAGAAAATATCCCTAAAAGGATGCTGTATTTTGATGCAGAATAAATATTAAAATGTAGTACAGTGAAATGTAACGGAAATAAAGATAATGGTTTTATAATTTGATTATAATTTTAGTTAATCATGATATAAATGTATTTTAATGTGTTTATATTTAACAATGACCTCACATTTATGTATGATTTCTGGAGATTGAATTCTGCTTTTGACTATTTGCGGCTGATTAATTGTCATTTCAATGTGGATGATGGATGGAGAGTTTTGTTATTGTCTTGAGGATACAATGTTTTATGAAACTCCTGAGTAAGGTTTATCTTAACATTATACCAACCAACTTATTCACTTTGATACATCATATTGTTTTTTATTGTCAAATAAAATAGTCCTGTCATGAACACCAGCCTGTAAATCTCTGAAAAATGGAGCAAATTGTAGTTTTGAAGTTTTCTATTTTTCAGCCACTAAGGCCAAAAAGAGTAATGCTTTTGAAAGATTTGACATTATTACTTTAGGTTGTATTTATATTGTAGAGTCTAAATTGAGTTAGATCTGTAGGAGGTCATGCAACGTTGTGTGTTTAAGTTTCAGTGAATGAATTATTCATTTATCCCAGGATGGCACATCACTAGACACTGTTTTGTTGTTAGATGCACATGAAATCTCTAATATTTTGTTTCTTTATATGAATTTGTTTTTATATAGGCATATGTATTTAAAGTAAAAAAATGATGAATAGGAAATCAGACATTCACATGAAAAAAATAGAATTGTAGAGTAAAGGCCAGCAAATATATTAAATTATATAATTAAAGGCATGCATGGACATTTATGGTTATAAATGGAAACAAGTATACTATATAATATTGACATGAGATTAGAAATTGTGCTTGTAACAATTTGGAAATTAATTTTGGAAAACTGAAAAGTGTCAGGTTACTAATTTGTAAATAAATTATTTTATTATTATTTATTAAATGTTGCAATTACTTTTTTATTTTGTATAAAAGTTTGTTGGTTTGGGAAGGGATGTTTATGGTCTGCATCATCCTAAAGTAACTTATGTGATCCTTAATTTGACCAAAGAATTATAAGTTAAAAGTGAGACATTGATTGGTGTAAGTACTAAAATTTAGGATGATTTGCCAACAAAATTAAGAATATTATAAAAAAATATTGATAATAAACTCTGTTATAGAGGCAGAGTTATTCAATAGAACTTATTCTTATTGTACCTATCCAATTTCTATAGATTCTGATGGTGGTTGTCACATCAGCCCTGATGGCCTGGAATAGGTATTTATTTACTTTACTGTTATTATGATTATTTTGCATTATGAACATTTACACTGTCATATTTGTAGACAAATTATTGAACATAATAAATCAATTTATATCTATCTATATATCTATCTTTTTCTGTTTTCTCTCTCTTATATATATATATATATATATATATATATATATATATATATATATATATATATATATATATATATATATATATATATATATATATATATATATATATATATATATATATATATATATATATATATATATATATAATTACTTCTCAATATTAATCCAAAATAAAGTAAATAAATATTTTAAATATACTTTATACAGAAGTACTTTCAACTATCTCAGTAGTCATTGTCAACTATTCAAAATTCAAAAAATTTGAATAGTAGACAACAGCTACTGAGTTAGTTGAAAGTACTTCTAAATAATGTATATTTAAAATATTTATTTACTGTACTTTGGATTAATATTGCATGAAGTACTTATATTTTTATAATAACTATTAATACAGATAATGGTTTACAAACTATTATAAACAATTTTTAAAATCTGCAGAAGTACTTTCAGTGAATTTCTTCAACCTGCCTAAACTGCCATTAAATTTAAAATCAAAAGCAGAAGCAAATGTCATCACTTATGCGAAAATAAAAACAAAACAAAATCATCTTTTATAAATATTATTTTTTAGTAATGTATACAATTTAAATGATAATAATAAATGTAAAATAAAAACAACAAGTTAGAATTTGATTCATGTTTTTTCTATCATAAATTTTTTAAATTGTGTTACGGCTTTTTTTTTATCAATTTTCTATCGGATATTTTTTTACTTGTGTTACAACTTTTTTTGTTGTTGTTGTTTAACAAAAAAATAATAATCGGAATAAAAACTAAAAATTCTTAAGTCTATTTTTTATTTTTTTAGTCTTCGTTTTACTTTTTTTGTTTACAGACAAAGAGATATTATGGCTATTTTTTACTTCATATAGAAGGACAATAAAAAGTACAAGTTGTTACAGTTATGTTTATTATTAGTTTTAGGGTTAGGTTTAGGGTTAGTTTTAGCATTAGTTTTAGGGTTAGGTTTAGGGTTAGGGTTAGTTTTAGGCTTAGTGTTTTGTTGTTTGTAATGCTAAAATAAAAAAAATTCAAAATCATAACTGTACTCGGACAAAATAAACAAACTCAAACTTTTTTAAACAACAACAAACACATATAAATGTCTTATTTACTTATTAAACATGTTTACAATATTTGCTTTTTATGACATTTACAAAAAAATCTGCATATCTGTACTTTTCTTACTGGATATTTTTTTGGTATCGCTCTTTTTTACTTCAAAAATATGCACACGGTAGAATCTTCTTTGTCTCATTGAATGTTACGTAATTGCAACTCACTAAAACATAGACATTTAACATTATCCAAATTAAAACTTCAATACAGTACATTGTAAAAAGTCTTAGAATTATTACTTTAGAAAATCTGAACATTTCAATACTTTAAATAAGAAAACTTCCAATGAAAACAACATTTCCATCCAATTCAAATACAAACTCTCTCATCAAGCCATAACTATTTTATAAACTGTGTGAATTCGGAAAATGTATTTGCTGTGATGCAACATACATGCTGTACTGTGATGCAACATAGCGGCCTGCATTCTGTAGCACAACAAAAAATTTATATTATAGAAAATGTGGGTTCAAACATGTTGGCTGTGGAAACAGCATTTTTATGTGTTTTAGCATGAAAACAGCACCACAGAGCAGTGATTTTAGCTAAATTGCCTCTTTATTTTTTTTTTTTACAATGGTGTCTCTCTTCACGAAGAATTCTTATATTTTCAAAATCAAATTTAAATTTATATTTACATGTTTTTTTATGATCAAAGAAAACTGAAGGAGATATCAAATGATCATTATTTTTACTATTTATATGCTTATATAACAATTCATGCTCCTTCAATCTTTTCCCAATACTGCACCTAGATTCACCTATATATGATAGCATACAATCACAAAACATGTGATATATATTACTTTTCTGCTTGACAGGTATGGTTCTTAGAATTATTGACTAATTTATTAGTATTGTTTGGAACATAGAAAGAAACATTAAACACATTCTTATATAAATCCTTAAAAAATTTTGCTTTTGGATGTATATCTATTCCATTTATTTCAAATCCACAAGTGAAATATTTTAAGGTTTTATATATGAATGTGTTTAATGTTTCATTCTACATTCCACTCAATATTAAGAAATTAGTCAATAATTCTAGGGACGTCATACCTGTCAAGCAGAAAAGTAATGTCATATATCAAATTTTGTGTGATTGTATGATATCCTATATAGGTGAATCTAGGTGCAGTATTGCGAAAAGATTGAAGGAGCATGAATTGTTATATAAGCATGTAAAAAGTAAAAATAATGATGATTTAATGTCTCCTTAAGTTTTCTTTGATCATGAAAAAATATTGAAATACAAATTTAAATTTGATTTTGAAAATGTAAAAATTCTTCATGAGGAGAGAAACCATTGTAAAAGAACAATTGAAGAGACAATTTTTATAAACAGGAATAAAATGCATTTAATAAATCGACATTCTGCTAACATTAAAATACGAGATTCGTGGAATTTGAAGTGATGACATTTGTTTCCACTTTTGATTTTGAATTTAATGGCAGTTGAGGCAGGTTGAATAAATACACCAAAATTACTTCTGTGGATTTTAAGGATTGTTTATAATAATTTATATACCGTTAAATTTATTATTTCTATATATATATATATATATATATATATATATATATATATATATATATATATATATATATATATATATATATATATATATATATGTTTTTATTTTTATAGGAAAATCATCTAGAGGTAATACTTTATTTTATCAATTATTTAGATTATTAAAGTTTATATTATTACAGTTTTTGGACACTTATATATATATATATATATATATATATATATATATATATATATATATATATATATATATATATATATATATATATATATATATATATATATATATAAAAAAAAAAAAATATGACCTTCCAGATTGGTACCAGAAAGAAATGTGGGAAGTTCACTTTTGTGCTAACAATGGATAAGGATAGTTATCTGAGAAAAATGAATTGAGATGTAATTCACTAGTTAAAATTAGCATTTGAAAAATTAAAACTTTAATTGAGTGTACTGATTGGTAGAGTTTTGGATTATATGTGTTTGGTAGTAGAAGAGGATGTTGAACAATATTAGAGATGTTTGTATGTAGTAGAAAAAATTTACATGTCATAGTAAGCAGATACATAGAAATATTATTAATTAGAATTTTATTTATATTTTACTAATTATGCATTGTTCATAATCTTATATTTAAAATGATAAAAGCTATTTGTATATTAGTAAATAACAGTTGTAAATTAATATTAATATTTTTTTTATTTATTCGTTTTGTTCCATTCAAACATTGTATTGTTAAAATTTTATAAGTAAAATTCTTGCACATTTCCAAAGTTGATTGTAAATAATAAAAAAACACAGAGGGTGTGAGTGAAGAAAAACATAGAGTTTAAAACTTGAAGAAAATTAAAAAAAGTTCCAAGGAAGAATATGTAAAAAAATTAAAAGATTCAATAACTCTCTAAGAGTATTAGAACAAATAAAAAAAAAAACATCACAAGGATTCTAATAATATACCTGTGGAGAATTTTTGTTATTATACTACTAGAATGATATAAAAATGTGCAGATAAACACTCCCCCCAGAGGGATACCAGCCTCCAAATTTCTGCCAAACAATGGTCCATATTATCTACCTTTAAAATACCTGGATGATATGTAAGCTAAATAATTATGATTTATTTTAAGTATTACCAAAGCTAAATAATATTAAAATGGAAAAATTGTTTAAAACAAAGCTAGCTAAAATTTTCTTATTAGACGCTATAATTACATGCTTGATTTTAAATTTTAAGAATTTTCTATCAATATTCTACAAAATAAAATTTAAATCGAAATAGTTTATCTATTTAATCTTATATCAAGAAGATAATTTTATACTGTATAACTTTGCTATTCACACATATATAATAAAATAATTCCAGTGCATGCAAATGTTATTATAATGCCTATAACAGAATTCTAGGATAAAAAAAAGACTATTGTCATTCTTAACAAATTATGCTTTAACAATCAGAGAGACTTTTTTTTATGTTATAATTTACTGACGTCTTTGAAACTAATATGTATGTTTCTTTCAACTTTCATTTTTTTTTGTTTTTTTTAAAAAAAAACTTAACATGTAATTATGGGATATTGATAAGTATTTTCATTATTGATTACAACAGATGTATAACCAATTTTTTTATTTTTTGTTTTCTTTTAAAAAAAAAAACAATGTAACTTCATATCATTATAATATGACAATCTATTATTTTGTATGATCTAGAAATTATATTATAGGTGATTGTACATATTCAGATGTGTGCATGATGCTATAAATTATTATTTTAAAAAATTGTAATTATTATGCTTTAATTTTGTTAAAGAAGTTTATTAAAAAAAATAAAGAATTAAAATCTTGTCTGTTATAAGTTTGTTATATAGGAAGTATATTGAATGTGAGTTGGAGGTAGAAATGGTCAAGGGATGATTAGATTATTTAGATTGAGTTTGGAGATATTATTTAACTCTCATGTATATAAGTATAAGTATAAGTGTTTGGTTATTGTTTCCCCTGCCTTTCTTTGTTCTTGTATAGTTAGTGTTAGATTATATACACTGATTATAACAGATAAGTGTTGTATAAATTTTTATATAATATATAAATGATGATTGATTTATGGCATCATCCAAGTTTATAAATAAGCTAATAAAAAGTATGTTTTAAAAATACATTATATTTAAGATATTATAAAAGCACACATATTTGAAAATATATGATTCGTATATTAAATATTAGTCAATTTTGGCTTTACTATAAGAGCAATGTAATTGGTTAGCAAAGTTTATAGAATAATATTTTTTTGTTTATTCATTATTTATTTTGTCTTTTAATTTTTAATAAATGTTTTAATGAATTAAAAGCCCAAATGAATTGCTTGATTATATACATTCGATTCTCCATTTCCACACACACATATATATGGTTAACATAGCATAGCCCTAAAATATATAGATTTGCCAGTAGAAGTCAATTTATTTGATCTGTCTTTTAATGATAAATCACCATATTGCAGTGCTAATAATATATTCTACTTTGCTTAGAATAGGTGGTGATGTGGATAAAAATGATACCCAATCCCCATCATTATCTATCTTTTATTAAATATGATAATTGATAATTTAGCAATAGTTTTATAATTAAAAAAATGTATGGCCTATGATTAAATTAGTGTTACAGAATTGTTATTAATAAATGTTTTATTACTCTTATTTGCATCCTATATGAAGACCATATCCTATAACCTCAACTGAGCTAAGCCATAGAATAATTACAATATAAGAATATTTTAAACAAGTTTAAAAGCAATTTACAATTATATATTTTATTCTATCTTGTATAGAATTGGCGCCTGGGCATTTATAAATCTAATAAAGTAAACAAGTGAAGAGAGCAGAGGTTACAATATATATATATATATATATATATATATATATAACCTCTATGAACCAGCAATATATATATATATATATATATATATATATATTGCTGGTTCATACAAGTTAAAAATTTTAATATTTATATAACAATGTTTCGACTTGATCACACAAGTCATTTACAAACATTCCAATTGATTAATCTTTAAATGAAATATTGCAACACTGCAATTTACCAAATCATAATATTGCTTTTATTAAACATTGTTTCTTGAACACATATTTTGTATAGAATGGACAGCAATACAGGCAAGTTTTTGGTACTCCTATGGATTCACCTATCTCAGGTGCAGCAGCTGATTTATTCATCATAAATATAGAACCTCATGCATTAAAATCATCATCTTCAAATTCTCTCATTTGGCTCAGATACATAGATGACACTTTTGTCATATGGCAACATGGAAAAAATAAATTAGATGTTTTTTTTTTTTTACAGTAAAGAAATATGCATCCTTATATTAAATTTACAATGGAGACAATGACTGATGGAAAACTCTTTTTTCTTGATATTCTAGTCACCAGAACACCAAATAGTTTTTCTTTTTTAATTTACAGAAAAATTACACACACGGACAAATTTTTACATTTCCATTCTCATCATCAACCAAGTCAGATACTTTTGTAGCCAAAACACTTTTAAATAGAGCAATTAACCTTTCAGATAAGTCTCATCTGAAAGAAGAAATAAATCCTATTAACAGTATTTTATTAGCAAATAATTATAATTATAAATTGAATAAAAAGGCCTTATTTTAAGCCTAAAATAAACAAAATATGAAACAAAAAAAAACAATATAAAAGCTATTAGGAATTGTGTTCTACATGTAAAAGGAACTACAGACAGTATTGAAAATAAATTAATCTGCTATAATATAAATACAGCGTTTTGTACTCATCATAAGATCAGAAATATAAAAACAAAGCCTAATAATTCAATTCATCTTGAATCTCATGGTGTTTATCAAATCTCATGTGAAAATTGTATAGCTTCTTACATAGGTATGAGTAATAATCTCATCAGTGTTAGGAGAGATGAGCATGCTAATGCAGTTAAACAATCGTCAGCACTCTCACTACATACTACAGATTCAGGTCATAAAATTGATTTTTCTAGTACCAAGATCATATCCAGATGTGTAATCGCTACCAGTGCCAAATCAGAAAAGCCACCAATATACTTAAATGATCAGATTGTATTAATAAGTGAGATGGCAAATGCAAATTTCCTTTCATTTGGATTTTTTTTTAAAATCTTTCTTTATCATTTTTGTAATTGGTGGAATTTTAACGTTTTTTTTTTTAAAATCAGTGATTGTAGCCCCTCTACAACCATCTTTTTATGTTTATCACCCAGTAGATGATTTGTGTAATCAAGTCATAATATCGGTATATAAATATTTAAATTTTTAACACAGATGAATACACAAAATGTCTTTTATATATGCAACCTGTAAAAATCTTCATATCAACATAGATAGATAGATAGATAGATAGATAGATAGATAGATAGATAGATAGATAGATAGATAGATAGATAGATAGATAGATAGATAGATAGATAGATAGATAGATAGATAGATAGATAGATAGATAGATAGATAGATAGATAGATAGATAGATAGATAGATAGATAGATAGATAGATAGATAGATAGATAGATAGATAGATAGATAGATAGATAGATAGATAGATAGATAGATAGATAGATAGATAGATAGATAGATAGATAGATAGATAGATAGATAGATAGATAGATAGATAGATAGATAGATAGATAGATAGATAGATAGATAGATAGATAGATAGATAGATAGATAGATAGATAGATAGATAGATAGATAGATAGATAGATAGATAGATAGATAGATAGATAGATAGATAGATAGATAGATAGATAACTTGATAGGTATATCTTGTACCGTCTACAATTAGATGATCCAAAGATATTGGCATTCAAAATATTTAAGAGCTAAAAAAATAACTTTAAAGATCTTTCAGATTAATGCAGTTTTTTTTTTTTGTGTGTGTAATTTATTTATATTTAAATAGTTAAGGATAGCATAAATTTTAATCTTGAACTTCTTTTTTCTTTAAAAAATAGTCAGTATAAACAATATTCACCAAAATATAAAATAACAAACCAATTTTCTTTAAAAAACTTGTTTTTTAATTATTATGACTATATGAATTTTAATTTCAAGAGCAACGTTTCGACTATTTACATCCTTATAGCCTTTTTCAAGCCACTAAATTATACAAAAAATAACAAAATAAATAAAATAAAACATTATATAATCATTAAACTCTACATATATTTTAAATCTTCTCAAAATAAAAAATTCTTTTTTAAAAAAAAAATCTTTTTTCCCTTTAAAAACATAAATCTAATATAAAACATAAAAACATTACCTTCCTCTATTTAAAAAAACCTACAATTTAAACTTCTATTTAAACCACTCTGTTTAAATTATATTTAGATAAAATACCTCAAAACCAGTCTTATCATCTACAAAAATCAATTAGTTTTTTAAATTCCTTAATATAAAATTTTTTTTTTTTCTTTTTTAAACTTACTTTATAATTAATTATTGTTTCTAAAAGTTCTATTTTTTGCTAATGATGTGACTAGTTTTTTATCTTTTATAAAATCAATTAGTTTTTTAATCATATATGGTTTAAATTCCTTAATATAAAAATTTTCCTTTAAAAATCTTTCTTTATAATTAATTATTTTTTTTTTTTATTAAAAAAACCCACCCAACAAATTAAACCCCTTATTTTTTTTTTATTTTTTAAAAAAAAATTTTTTTTCCAAAAGGATGGATATTAGATGTGCAACAATTACAGGGATACCAAAGGTACATAAAGATGGTATACCCCTAAGACCAATTATTAGTTGTAGAGATACTTATTATGAGAATATTTCTAAATGGGTATTTAATAATTTTTTTAAAAAATATAGTAAAGTAAATAAAAATAATAAAGTATACAACTCAATGGATTTTATAGAAAAATTAAATAATTTTTTGAAGAATATTAAGTTTAAAAATATTTATTTTGTTAAATTAGATATTATAAATATGTATAATAATGTTGATCCAGATATAGCTATTAATTATGCTTTGGAATTATACATTAATGATAAAAATAAAAAATTAAAAATAGATTCTTATTTATTACATGAGATTTTATTGATTTGTAGTAAAAATTTGGTTTTTAAATTTAAAGATAGGTTTTACGAACAGGTAAATGGATTAAGTATGGGGAGTTGCTTAAGCGGGTTTTTAGCAGATGAATATATGAATATTTTTGAAAAAGATTTTTTAGATTTAGATGTTGGTCCTTGTTTTTTTGTAAGATATGTTGATGACTATTTCATGGTTTTTAAAGAAAATAAAAGAAAAGCAAACAGTTTTTTAAATTACATTAACAATAAAGAGAAAAGTATTAGATTTACCATGGAAAAAGAAGTGGATAATAAAATTGAATATATGGATGTAAAAATTGAAAAAATTATAAAAAATAATAAAATAAGTATTAATACATCTGTTTTTAGAAAAAAAACATTTCATGGTCTAATTACTAACTGGTTTTCAGACATTGATATACATTGTAAAATGAATATTATAAAAAACAGAATTAAAAGAGCAATATTGATATGTTCTAATGATTTATTATTGGACAAAGAATTAGAATTGATAAAAAAGGAATGTTATTTAAATGAATATCCAAATAAAATTATTGGAAAAATTTTTTCAGATTATAATTTGAATTTAATTAAAAAGAAGATTAAAGGAGAAAATAAAATTAATAATAAAGTTAATAATATTAATAAAATTTACATAGGATTTAAAGTATCAAAAAATATTTTTATTAGGATTAAAAATATTTGTAAAAAAATTAATAATAAATTTAACATTAAATTACATCCTGTATATAAAAAAAAGAAAGATTTAAAAAAACTGATTAATTATAATGAAAAATATGATATGCTTGAAGCTATGAAAGGTGTATATATGATAAAATGTTTAGACTGCTGGAATGTTGGTAAAAGTGTTTCTTATATTGGAAATACTAAAAATAAGTTAAGAACAAGATTAAAACAACATCTATCAGATAAAAAATCTGCAATTTATTTTCATAAATCTAAATCTGGTCACATCAATTACAAAATAGAACTTTTAGAAACAGTAATTAATTATAAAGAAAGATTTTTAAAGGAAAATTTTTATATTAAGGAATTTAAACCATATATGAATAAAAAACTAATTGATTTTATAAAAGATAAAAAACTAGTCACATCATTAGCAAAAAATAGAACTTTTAGAAACAATAATTAATTATAAAGTAAGTTTAAAAAAGAAAAAAAAAATTTTATATTAAGGAATTTAAAAAACTAATTGATTTTTGTAGATGATAAGACTGGTTTTGAGGTATTTTATCTAAATATAATTTAAACAGAGTGGTTTAAATAGAAGTTTAAATTGTAGGTTTTTTAAATAGAGGAAGGTAATGTTTTTATGTTTTATATTAGATTTATGTTTTTAAAAGAAAAAATTTTTTAAAAAGAATTTTGTGAAGATTTGAAATATATATAGGGTTTAATGATTATATAATGTTTTATTTTATTTATTTTGTTATTTTTTGTATATTTTAGTGGCTTGAAAAAGGCTATAAGGATGTAAATAGTCGAAACGTTGCTCTTGAAATTAAAATTCATATAGTCATAATAATTAAAAAACAAGTTTTTTAAAGAAAATTGGTTTGTTATTTTATATTTTGGTGAATATTGAAAATAGTTAAGGCTTTACTTCATTTGCATTTGAAATCAATTAATATATATATATATATATATATATATATATATATATATATATATATATATATATATATATATATATATATATATATATATATATATATATATATATATATATATATATGCCCTGCACACAGATAATGAAGCAATTAAATGTAAATAAAATTATCAAAAGTTGCCACCAAATGCTTTCGGGACAGTTTAGAGATCCATATTCATGGCTACTTCTGTTTAGTTGAGAACTCTAATATTAATGCAAATTTATGCAAATAAATATGAAAATGCTACATAGACCATTTTCGAGGCAAAGAAATGCAGGCCTCTCTTCTATTGATTGCAGCTGGGTCACTCAAGCTTCCTTGAATTTGCATTTAATATCGTTTATTTCCGAGCAAAAACATAAAATGAAAGTTATATTTTTCGTTCATATTTTTTTAAGTAATTAAAAATAAAAGTTAAAACGGAAAGAATAAAATACACACCGATTACAGAAAATAAAAAATCTATACACAGATTCTAATTAGTAAAATCTTTCTAACTCTGATTAAATATGGTGGAATTATGTTAAAAAATACTTTATAACTAAAACTTAAAAAAAAATATTCAAGATTATTATCTTGTATGTTGATAAAAGGACAAAAGAAAATAGATGTGCAGAGAAGTCTAAAAATGGATTGCGACTGTAAAAAGTCAAAAAAATTTTAAACTGGGCATTTGTCTTTTCCTTAACTAGCAGCTTCCATTAGGTCCAGAATAGAAAAAAAAAAATTTTATTCCAGACTACTCTACGCAGGACTATCATTACTTATATGCTGAAGTGGATCTATCATGCAGGGTGGAATTGATGTGTTTATAGATACCTTTCATCATATAGTTCAACAAAACAAAATGTTGAATCTAGCCATTAGGACAAGCCAAGAAACTAAACGAGTGATGACAGAAGGAAACTAGTTAACCTCAATGAGCTCAAAAAATGTGTACTAAAAAACTTGCCAATAAGATTATTAATATCCTGATTGTGACTAAATTAAGTGTTTGCGAATTATCCTTCCTATAAGCTTATAGTATTACTACTAGTAGAGACATTTGCAGATTTCTCATCCAAAGAACTTCCTGGAAGAAACTTAAGTCAACATTAATTATTAAACTGTTTTAGTTTGATGATTTAATATCTGGTTTAGTGTGTGTGTAGTCTTTCCAATTAATTAGTAATGTGATTTTAATATTTTAATTTGTTAGAATAAAAGTATTTATTTTTAATATGAACTATTCGTTGTGCGTTATTAAAAATAGTTATTAATTTTATTAATGTTAGTGTATTAGGTTTTGAGTATAATTTACTTTTGCCAATATTTGTTGATTAACCTCCAGGAATAATATCTTAAAAAAATAACCTTATCTGCAGTAAACTATGTCCCAGTTTTCTTTTAAAATCATTTTCTTTTTTATTTACAATGTGTGATGCGATGGATTTCAGCAGATTCTTACATGAATCCTGACACTCTTATTAATATAAATAAAAGACTTTTTCTGCGATTAGCATAAGTCAAAATAATTGGTAGGCCAGTTAATCAGGAAATATAGCTATGTTATATAGAAATATGAATTAAATATTTGCATTTTCTCTATTTCATAGCTTGATTAACTTTCACTAAATTTAGGGTGAGTAAAAGATGGCCTACCAGATATAGTAAAATCGGAAAAATATTACAATGCATTTTAACAGTCTACCTGTCATTTTATCCTAAAAATTTGAGTGAGAACAGGTTATTACCTGAGCTTCGAATGGGTATATTTATCAGCGTGGACGAGTCCTATCTCAAGGCGCCAATCTTACAAATTAATAAGAATAATACTCCTTCAAAACATAAGAAAAGGTTCCAGTGGATCTTTTTTGGGTACCTTATTAAAACTATTTCACTCTGAAGGTCTGGGAGACAATTTCTATCGGAAGAATGGAATCAAGGTTATCTTACTAAGAAATCTCATATATATATATATATAATACATATTTTGCGGGTTCATCCGTGTTAAAAACTTTTAATATCAATATATTGATATTAAAAGTTTTTAACACGGATGAACCCGCAAAATATGTATTTTATATATTTAACCCGTGCAAATCTTCGTTTTAACACACACACATACACACACACATATATATATATATATATATATTATTTTATTTCTTTTAGATATATATATATATATATATATAATGAATATCAGTAAGCTTTTATAAATAATAACCCTGAAATTATAAGAATCTCAAAATTCAAATAAATATACAAGTTATAGCTTAAAATTCTAATATTTATTAATACATGTATATACTAATAACTCAATCATATGATCCAGTCATTACATATATATATATATATATATATATATATATATATATGTATATATATATATATATATATATATATATTCTAACCCAATAAAATAATGAAGAGAGACTAGTATTAAAATAAATGAGCGCATTCGCGCCATTTCTACCTAGTAAAATAAGTAAAAGGACTTCTATTAAAAATAAACGCTCGGATTCCATCAATAGAATTCGGCTTCGGGTAGCCGACCCTCTATCCCTATCTAATATAATATAATATAATATAGCTCGACGTTAGGTTAGTTATACTAATTCAGCTACAGTGATATGCAGTTCAGACAGAGATAGAATTAAAAAAAAAATTATCATTAATAAAATAAATTTAAAAAGAAAAAATTTAGAATAAACTAACATTCTTTCTCTATCCAAAACACATTCTCTGAGCTGTAAGTACTTGCACTGTTCGACAATGATGATGATGATTTCATGTCATTGTTAATATTACTGACTAAAACAAAACATTTATTAAATTGCCAATATGATCTCAATATTTTACTATTATACAATCAGAAGTTTCAATCTCTTTAGCCATGCCACGCTTGTAATATTGATCATAATGAATCAATTCTTAATATAAGAGCACTAACAATAATGGCACTAATCTCAGGGTTCTCTGTTATATTTAATAAAATGCTCGGCAGTAATGTGTTGTCGCATATGACTGACATTCTGGTCGGCTATAGGAAACATTTACCTTATTTAAATTCCAGGTGTCTTCATCCACATATCAACTATTATAATATTTAACAAGATGATGACCAGATTCAATAACAACTCATAATTTTGAATAATACAGCCCTTTCTTAATCCAGAATCTCAGTCGGAATGATGAGAAGACAATGGTGCTTTTGTGTCCTTCCATCATCCCTGACAACACAATAATTTAACTAAGATTTATTACATATACACTTCACTTAAATGTGTATGGAACAATGTGCAAACAAAACCTACTAGATTGGGAATAAAGTGATTTTACACACATATAAAATAAAATGTTCTGGTCTGAAGTTTCAATTCCACAAATAATTTTTATTAAATTAAAATATAATTAAATATTCTGATCTGCTTACAATTGTCTATCGGGTTGTATTGAATCTAAGATTTCGTAAATGATTTTGGACTCAAGAAAAGTATTGCAAGTATTATGCAGATATACTTTTATTTAGCACACAAGAAAAATGACTCAAAACAACTTGTAACAAGACTATAATTTATTATTAAATTTTTAACAATATTCTAATTTATTATTACTGTTTAACAAAACTATTCTTTATGATTTACATAATAAACAAACATATAAAATCTATTCGATCCCATATGGATAAAACAAAATATAACTAATAGTAATTCGTCTATACTTTTAGACTTGGATTCGAACTACTTCTTCATCTTCCTTTTACATTTATGCAAATTGAATATAACAAAATAAATATTATTATCGATACATCAATTCATCCATTGAGTGTATCTTATATGAGCGGCTGCTTAACTTTATTAACTAACTATTTGTTTTAAAATAAAAATAATCTGATTCTAGGCAATGCGTACAAACGATTTTTATTATCATATCTTTAACTAAATGATAGTTTTTACTTAGATAACTTATTATAATTTATGGGTTATTTATCAGAAGTTATAATTATTATTTAATGTTTACCTAAATAACAACTGAAGTTGTTATACACACTGTTTTACTCAGTATAAGTTATATTGTGAGTGCTACTTAATAATTAACCCGAATTAAACTTAGTATTTGAACCCCCCTTTGGCAAATAAAAATTTCTTAAATCACGCAATTTTAAACTTACTCTTTCCATTGACTTACGTGTGGATTACCAGCACTATTCCGCCGCACAATCCAGACATTGATCATATATACTAGCACGCTATTTTTACTAAATGGATCATAAGAAATTAACCTCCAGTATACCTGTTATCTTGTCATATCTTTCTAAACAAAACACAATATTCATCACCTTCCGTGGTGGAATTATCTCTATTTTCTCATGAGGAATATGGAATCATACCGTAGATATGTAGAGTTAACTACTACATTAAAATAGTTTGGTGGGTCCTTGCCTCTTACCTGGGCATAATAGGAACGCACACCAATTATAATCCTCTCATGGGATTTTAACGAACGAAATACACTAAATACGGTATAAATTGCTGATCGTCCTAACTATAAGAAGCGATCGCTTGGGTTATAAACATACCCGAATATTAGATTTATCTATTCCTCTCATGGAAAATAAAGCTTTTGGGGAGATCATTTTCCATCCCACAAAATAGATGCATTACAATTATTACTAATGCGGATATTAATCATATACTGATACTATATCGGGGCAACACAAGCAAATATACTAATTACACTAAATTTATGTTCCGGGGTATACTTAGATCAACGTCTGAACTCAATGGATAACACAGAATAAACTATAATAATTTTCACCTTTGCCAAAGAAACATTCAACAAGTAATTGGTAGTCTAGTATCTTGAACTAAGTTAAGTGAATGCGTTATTAAAGAATAATTGGGAATAAGTTCCGCAATTAACATAGTATAAATTTGTTTCAACTTTAAATAAGTAATATACTGTATAGCACTTCTTTTTAATTACTTCTGATAATTTTAACTAGATATTTTTACCTAGTAAGTATCTACATTTTTCAACTTTTACGCATCTAACATATAAATTTATACCCATAATGCATATTATAAATAAACACATTTTATAGAAAAAAAAAATGTTCCATGTCAAATATAAATTTAACTTAGAATAATTACAAAAAAAAAAACAAAAAAAAACATACCTTTATGATTACAAGGTCATTTAAATACTACTTGACTATACAACTTTTAACCTGTTGATAAAAAAAATACACATAATTTTACAAATTAGTAAAAAAAAAAAATCATTACTTAACAAGTGCTTATTATTTCACTAGAAAAATGTTTTTCCGTTGGGCAATTTATCTAGATGAAGAACTTGATCCATTTGTAGTTCTCAAAGCAAATTTAAAATAAGAAACACATTTTAATATTTCATTCCTATAAAAGTTGCCTCCATTCTGGTGCATTTTTATAAATCAAGCAAAGAAAACATAGCAGCGTTGGGTATTAATTCTTCTTTGAATTAACTGCTATAATTTTAGGGATCCAAGAAAACAATACATATTTTAACATGACAAATATTTGACAATTGTCGATCACATATACAATCTTTTTTTTTCCACTATTGGTGATATGTATCATTTTTATTTAGCTAGCTGGCTTAGGAATAAAATAATGCGCGAATTTTCCAAATTATTATTATTATAAGGACTGCAGCTGACTTACGTGGATATGAAGTTTTAACGACTCCTTTTTATGTATAATATAACATACTATGTTATGATTATAATTAAGTCATTAATGTTTGTAGTTTTTATTCCTACTCTAGGAATTATAATTCTTCTTTAATAATGAATTTTTCCGTAATATGCACGCATACAAATTTTCTGATATTTGCCTTGAGAAAATTTATATTTTCTTTTTTAAAAAATATGCAGGTGCATAAGTAAATATCCTTGATCATTAATATTATTTTTAGATAATTTTCATTGAATAAAACATATTTTAACGTGGTGAGATTACATTATTTTTAGACGCAGACAATTTCTGTTAGAAAGAGCACGAAATTTGATAGTTAACTTTCCTTGGCTTTTACACTATGTCTTTTAAATTATAAATTTTTCTTTTATACCATGAAAATATTATCAAATAAGGTAAAGTTAACAAATAATTGTTTATTTCTTGGAAATTACTTATATTGTTCAATTTAAATATAATGACGCTTTCCGTGATTACTGTAGTTAATACGGTCATTTTGAACCTTAGCATACGATAGTACATTTTTGCGTATAAAAAGCTTTAAAATAGGTAGATGGTCACAGAAAACAGAATATCTTATCAAATAGGATTAGCCACACATGATATTATCAAACATTTAATGGACTTATATTTATTTCTGCAATAAAAAATAATAAAAATTTGTTACCGAATTTCAGTACTGCTTTCTTCTTGTAAAACTTATGTCAGACTAAACTTTTCTCCAATTTTTGGTGGTCTTGTTTTAGCGACCTCTTACAGAAAAAAAATCATTTAATTATACATAAACAAAAGAAAGGGAAAAAAAAAACTTATTACAGTCATATTTTTCCGTATGATTTTAAAAAAAAAATACAAAGTAATTTGATAAATAATGAAAAATGATAATTATACTTAATTAATAATTTGTGATGTATATTTCTGTATACATTATTATCTAAATAATTTAAAACCACCAGAAGTGATTGTGTTTTATGATAAGATACTCATCTATCCTCCCCCTCTACCCATCCAAAATTAATTACTGTTTATAATATGTGCTTTTATACTATATTAAATTGCACTTATTGTTAATTTTTTTAATTAAATTGTTCATGCTCTTCTTCAAAATGACATCACATTACTAAAATTTATTAGTTATTTGCTTAAAACACGTTAAAGTGAGTAAATACCATATTTTATTAATCACTTAATATTATTACTATTTTACTTTTTTATTTTCTAGAAAAGGATAGCATTGTTTTCCTGTGGAAACGATGCTAAATAAACCAAGTGTCAATAACACTAGGTTACAGATATATATATATATATATATATATATATATATATATAAAAAATGCAAAATGCATATATATATATATATATATATATATGCATTTTGCATTTTTTAAATTTTGCCTATAAATTAGCATGTACACTCTAAATATTGAATGTAGGTGAATCTTCATTGTCTATGTGTGTATTGCTTTTTATAACAAAAGTATAATTATGTTTTTTAAAAATAATTAATGATCGTTTGACTTACATGTTGATTTGTTTAATACACTATTAGTATCTGCTTTGTGAAATGGAATATTTATGTTTCAACTTTTATTGTTAAATTATCTTGCTATTGTATTGATAAGGATTCGTGACAGCTTTCACCTGATAAGTATGTGCAACATATAATGGCATCAAGGATAGTATCATTGATATTGTGCATGGGCAGATGGAGTCCTCTATCCCATTGCTAATTCCATGAGAGGAATATATTTTTGAGGCTGATAAATACTTATTGCTTAGTTAGCATAGTTAATCCCAAGTGAGGATTATATTCATGGTCTGTATTCTATTTCCCTGTGATGAGACAGTGTCTACACATTAGTGTCTAAGAAAAAAGGTATTGGAATTGGTCATATTATTGTACAGCTATTATGTTGTTTTGTAGAGCCTCCATTTATTGTTTGATTCCTCATGATGTTATGTAGTTAGTTTTCCTCCATGTATGGTGAAGTTTTTAGTATTTTGAAATTAAATAGCAACGATAGGATAAAGTTAGTTCAGGGACATTGGTTTATCTTTAGTGTTTGCCTAATTGGAATAGTGTCTTTATGGAATTGTAGTATCTTTATCAGTTTATAAACAAACAAACCAAAATGTACTAGTGATTGTAAAATTTTTGTATGGAAGATCAAGATATACACATGTACAATGTTGTTTTATTTTCATCAAGCAGTGATTCACTGATGGATCAGTAAGAGAGGTTAATGATTAGAATATGTGGACATATGCAAGGTTTTGGGGTCATGTATGTTTTGACCTTTGATATCTGTCCCCACATTAATAAAATAAATATCTTCATATTAAATAATAATAATTGGTAATTGTGCTGCATACAATAATTGTCCTTATCATATTCTGATAAATAAAATAGCTCTAGTGTAATATGCTTTTTTATAACTTTAAGTTTTAGATTTAAAATTTACACATATACCAAAGAATTAAATACACTTTTGTTTTATAATTTGAGTGCTAATTTAGTGTAAATAGAATTTAACCTTCCTATTCTATAACATATAATAATAGAAACATAGCCAATAATGATAGTGATAATATGAATATCACTGTAGTAGTTTATCTTATGTTCTATGTGTTGTCAATGGGATATAAATTATTCTCTATACCTGCTTTGATATAATGTCTCTGTCCTATTTCATACAATGTGTCTGAAATAAGTTTGTAAAGATTGTAAATAAATCTGTTGTGTTAAAAATTTGTTTCATTGTCTGTAGTTTTATTGCTAATCACCATACACAGTATTATTGTTATTGCTATCGACATATCATCTGATTATATGGAAATAATCATCAAACAGTATAGTTTATTAAACTATGTGGTAGTATACCAGAATAATTTTGTTAATAGTATTAACCTAGATTGCATATTATTTTAAAAGTTATATTAAAGATAAACACTTAACATGGATTTAATCAGTTTATTTGAACTCACAGATATATCATTCACCGATCTTGATCACATTGCTCATAATTATTTGAGATAAAGAAAGTTAGGAAGTTATTGTGTTTAGTTATTAAAAAGTTATTCATCTTTCTTGAAGCTTAAAGTTTATAATAGTTATGGAATTTATAAAGTGTCTTTGGAATTGCTAAATATGGTTTGTTCATTCGATTTTGTATTAAGAGATGTTTTGTGTATTATATTTGGGTAGTGGCAAAATCCCTCTCACTGACCCAAGTATATTTTGTCTAACAATATTTAAGTTGTCTGAACCCTGAGAAGAATAAGTTATTAATTTGCAAATGTAGAGTTTGAATTTATGGTAAATTTTATATCTACAGTTATTTATCATAGTTGATTTTGAGTTATGTTATATTCACTGTTTTATGAAAGTCCACTAAACCTTAAGGTGTAAATTGCTTCTTTTGTTTTAAAATGTATATTCTTGTTTTGACTTTATGATGACTATTCTGGTTTTGTCAAGCTTGGAATCCCTGTTTCATTTAGTTTATCTTATTATCAATTAATACAATAGTAGTTTAGAGTTTAAGATCTCAGTGTCCATCATCAACATTGTTCTTCAATTTCATTTTGATCAATCTTTTATTTATTCATTCTCATTTTACCTTATATTTTATTATACTTTTAATAATTAATTAACTCTTATGATAATTTGTTAATTCAAAACGATTTGGTCAATGAAAAGAAAATCAAACTTTTCAAAATGAAAAAAAAAATCTTTTAAGACAATAAATGCAGGTGTCAAATCACCGTGTCACAGATAATAAATAATCAAGATTTGAAAACACATGAAAGCAGATAATTGAAAATAGTCTAAATAAAAGTATGTTCCCACCAAAGAGAAACTGTCCAATGATCTAGGGGATTAAAAAATGTGGACAAGGATGAAAAATCTGCTACCAATGGTAGAAGAGGTACATGTAAGCTGAATCTGTTTGACAGAGAGAAAAAATATATAGTGTGAAAAATCAGTAGATGTTATTATTAGTATTAGAGTTAATTGATTCAGAGATACAAGATTTAGCTCAAGTCTACTAAAAAGTGACTTAATGGAACCATCAAGCAGCTTAATGAAAAATTATCATAATATTATCTTCTACTAGAGACTGATTGTCCTCTCTCTATCTGCAAAAGATGTGAACTCCAAGCCTTGTTTAGAAGTTTTGATGTGCCATTCAAGACAGTCCCACCCCCCACCACAGTTATTTAGTAATGCAGTAATAAACAAAGACATGAAATTTAGAGGTAAGCAATTAAAAATGATTCAGTTAAAATAAAATATGAATTAAGATGATAACTATTAATTTTTATAAAACAAAATATAAATGCTTATTTACTTATAATTAAGTTTCACTTAGAGTGACGTTTAGTAAATTCTAGACAATTTCACCGACTTCATTCATTACAACATCGTAGATAGTAATTTAAAGTGAGAATTCTATTCTCATGCTTTATTCAACAGTACTTCAGATTTGCTCATATAAAAGAATTTGAGTTGTAGGAATAAGAGATTCCTTTTATTCCTGCATAAATACTATATATTGTACTGTAGAGTGAAGTATTCATTTATTATTTAACACTCACGGAAGACACATGCGCAATTAGCTTGGAAGGCTAATCTTTGAATGTATACAATTGTATGCATAGCGTTATATAAAAATAAATGCTTATTTACTTATAATTAAGTTTCACTTAGAGTGACATTTAGTAAAGTCTAGACAATTTCACCGACGTCATTCATTACAACACCGTAGATAGTAATTTAAAGTGAGTATTCTACTCTCACGCTTTATTCAACAGTACTTCAGATTTGCTCATATAAAAGAATTTGAGTTGTAGGAATAAGAGATTCCTTTTATTCCTGCATAAATACTATATATTGTATTGTAGAGTGAAGTATTCATTTATTATTTAACACTCACGGAAGACGCATGCACAATTAGCTTGGAAGGCTAATCTTTGAATGTATACAATTGTATGCATAGCGTTATATAAAAATAAATGCTTATTTACTTATAATTAAGTTTCACTGAGAGTGACATTTAGTAAAGTCTAGAACAATTTCACCGACGTCATTCTTCTCAACACCGTAGATAGTAATTTAAAGTGAGAATTTTACTCTCATGCTTTATTCAACAGTAGTTCAGATTTGCTCATATAAAAGAATTTGACTTGTAGGAGTAAGAAATTCCTTTTATTCCTGCATAAATACTATATCCTGTATTATAGAGTGAAGTATTCATTTATTATTTAACACTCGCAGAAGACACATGCACAATTAGCTTGGAAGGCTGATCTTTGAATGAATGAAAACAAAAGAGAGAAAGTGTTATATTATTAGTCTTAAGAAAAGTTTTCACAATCAATTATTAACTTCAGTCAAAAGTTGACGATAGTTTTTTTTTTTTTTTTAATCTTTATTTAAAAATTAAAACAATAAATGAAAATCGTTTTTATTTAATTAAAAAATAGTCACACACATATATATATATGTTATAAATTTAATTAGTTAAATGCAAATTATTTCATAAAATTAAAGAGATGTTCAAATAATATAAATACTTCTAATAAAAATTGTAATAATTATTTCAAATGACCAGCTAAATGGAAATGTCAATCAAAGATATAATAAAAATAAGAAAACATATGTGAATAATGTACTGGTCAACAGATGTCATACCCCAACATGATTTAAATGTGAAGTCAGACTCAAACTCAGTCAAACCAAAGAATTGAATTCAAGACCAAACTGAATTTGAATCCAACTTCGCTCAGATCAAATGAATGGATAACACATGTTGATGGCACATGATTATGTGCCAAGAAACTAGCTCAATGGATGATGATATCTGAGACACCTGATCTGACTCTAACTCGCATATAATAAAATGACCATGGTTATATTTAAATAAATTCATATATGTATGCTTGGGTTGCCAATACAGCCAGAGAACATTGCAGCACAAAAATTCACAATGACTGTTCTAAACTAAATACGGTAAGATTATTTTTTACTTCACAATATCCAAATTGATGTAATTAATTATTACTTTATCTCCAAAACTTTAAATAGTTTATGAAATCCATTGCTATGTAAATATAGTATTAAAAATACTTTTGATATTTTTCACTAAAACAATTTCCAAATTCTTGTAACTTTTATCCATATTTTCTGATGTTCTATGTTATCTGATACAACAAATAAAATTCCCAGAATTCACTCTTTATTATGGGGTTTAAAATATTTTCCATAAATAATTTTTGGAAAAACTTTTGTATGTCCAGCATACCTTAATTATCTTTTTTAAAAATTTTTCATTATGATAAAAATCTTTTTTGTGAATAATCTTAATTTTACATTTTTTTTAAATCCCAGTTTTAAAACTGATTTTCAATATTTCTTCAGAAAGAAATATCTTAGCATCTTAAAATAATTGTTTTTGTTAGGTTAAACATTTTTTTTAAAAAAAAAAACTTTATCATCTTATTTTAAATAAGCTTTCCGAATAAAAAGCATTTCATATCTTTTCACTTTCCATTTCTGACAAAATTTTTCTATATCCGTGAAGTTCCTTTTATGAAATTCAATCATAAACTAACATGACCAATTAACATAGGCAAAATTATGTGCCTAGTATGAAAACAATAATTGAATATTTCCATCAATATATTCAAATTCAGTGACAACTTCCATGTTTAAGTTAATGTTAAATTAGATTAAATATATTAGCAAGTAAGGAATTACTTATTTTTAGCCTCACTTCTCCATATCATGATCTTATAACAATAAATTACTGTACATTTAGAATTTTAAATGAAATCAAATTGACTATTATTTTACCAATTAATTTACTGAAGTTGTGGTGACAATACCGACGGTATAACAGTATAATAGTATAACAATAGTATAATATTATAATTGTAACCTGGAAATTCCTGCACACCTGTTTTATACCTGCCCAAACTACACACTGTCATTGGTCAATTTCAACAATGCTTACTTCCAACCCTGGGTAATGAATCCCAGATTAAAGTTAAAACTAATAATAATTTATTAAATATTTATTTTTATCATATTTTTTAATTCTTAATTAATTTTCATATTTTATTCACACTTAATAAATACTTTAAAATAACTTTTAAAAATCACATTACAATATTTATTACTATTTTTACTCTTATTTTAAACAAAACGTATAAAATTTTCAAAATAAAATACAATTTTGATTTTATTTATTATATTCACTTTAAAAACCTAATCTAATATTTATAACAAATAATATTATTTTATTCTCAAGCACAGGTGTGAATATTACATGTCACGTAATTTACAAAAATAAATGAGATGCTAATAATTTAAATGAAACTAAAATAAATAATTTAATTTACAAAATATTACATAAATAATAATATAGTAAAATTTAAAATAATTATTTTAATAATATAAAATAAAATATGCACTTTTCTCCCACATTATTACTTTTAATTAAATGATTTTAAAATATAGCCATTAAATACAATTCTCATTGTTAAATAATCTATTTGTTTAACTTGAAAATACTACTTTTAAAATTTACTTTAATCATCTACTTATAAGACTTATTAAATCAGTATTTCCTATGGCCAATTCTCTCAACCATACAATCTTATAATGATTTTTAATTAACTGTTTTCTTTCAAATCCTAACACAATACATCAATTATTTTAATTGCACTAACTAAATTATTAAAAGATCATCGACACATAACATACATCATTCCCTTACTTAACTTTGAAATTTAAAATTTTCCAGTAAATTGATAGAAATAATCCATTCTAACCTAAACAAAAGGGTCCCAATATATATATATATATATATATATATATATATATATATATATATATATATATATATATATATATATATATATATATATATATATATATATATATATATATATATATATATATATATTAACATCGCCCTGACAAATAGACAAAGGGAAATGAAGGTATTTTACTTGGGAAGAAACTACAATTCTAATTTTATAAAAGAAAGAAGTGAGATTCATTTTCACACATTTATAAATCAATTCATGAAAAGCATGATGAGAATGTAAGGCATAATTTCCATATTTAGCAAAGAACTTAATTAAAATTATAGATGAATATGAAGTTGTTTTAATTCTAATAAAATCAATTCATTATGATTTATAAACATAAGAGTGGGGCTTTACTGGAAATGAGAAATAAATGGTACTGACAACTTACGAGCAGTAAAAACAAATATGAAATATAATGGCTTGTCTGGGATGTAAGAAGTAGAAGAGTGGCTTGTATTATACAAGTCTTTTCTGCCCTATATATAATCTGTGGAAAACAGGAAAAGCGGTTTGGGATGCAGCCACAAACCTTTTGTGTTCCAATACAATAATGAGTGAGGGAGGAAGTGATTTCTTCCTATATCTTTAAAGTAATGCTAAGATCACCAATATGGCAAACCTCAGGAGTGTGTGTCTCATGCAAGCAACATTCATAAAGTGATGATCCAATGATCATCATGTTTAATTAATACAATCCAAATTATATGAGAAAAGCTTCACATAATGATGTGATCATGTCAGATTAAAATCAAACTTATCCTAATATAAATGACTCAATGTAATTATATAATTATAATAATTATACCCTAAATAGCATACCCTCTCTGAATATTAATATAAAGTACAAAATTTAAATTAGAATATATTGATTTTATTTCCTTTATCAACATTTAGCAAAACATTTTAATATTATCAATATGAATAAATGAATTTGTGAAGTCAATTATAATAGCCATGAGCATAGGTTATAATATGGGCTAATAATCATTATCAGCCATTAGTAAAAATAGAAAACATTTAATAAATCCTTCAACTCTTTAATAAATAGAACCATATTAATTTAGGTTTAATCGGCAATAATTAAACTATAAAATCTAATACAATATTATTTTCATAAGATAAGTGTAATGAAAAATATTGTTATCGAGTTGAAGTATTATTGGCATATAATCAAAAATAAATGATATTAATAATCATTCAAATAAATATATAAATAAAATTAGTTAAAACAAACCACCATAGTAATAAAAAAAGTTAAGAAAATATTAATTTTAAGACTAGAGATAAGAATAGAGAATTAAAATATTAATTAAGACATTATAAAATGAAGAGAAACTTCAAACAGTAATTAATTTAAGATATGATTTAGGGTAAAAGTCATAAACAGGCCAGAAAGTTGCGGTTAAGAAAATAAATATATTACCAGTCCTTCCATGGTTTATTCATTAATTTACACAGCAGAGTCCAGTTGGGATGGGAAGATAACATAGGCATGCATTTAACTAATATGAATAGCATTTGTGGATTGGTTTCCTGAAAGATTTTGACAGCTTGTGATTGGTATGGAAATTTTTTAATTTGCAGCTAAATATTGAAGATTCTATGGGAACTTCAGGGTTCAGCAATCAGATCCTCAGTATTAGCCATGCACCATGCTAAAGAGAATATAAAAATTCATAATTAAAAGTGATGTAGCTTCAGATAGGAACTCTTCTAAAAAAATATGGCTTCTTTTTTTTAAACAAAACTTTTCCAGGCTCTTTATACCTGTTACAGTTTTCCACCCATTCTAACTTTGATGCCTCCCGGCTAAAGCTTTTAGAATTATCACAAGTTAAAATTTTCATTCATTGATTTCTGATCCATTCCTCTGATAAGACTTTGAAATCCATTAACTTTGAATTCATTTTTTATTTATAAAATGAAATGAATTTGTAAATCTGAATAAACAATTTTAATTAAAAACCGTCCTTACATTTTAAATTTTCATTTTCACTAGTTAATAAATATTCCCCATTGTCTTGGGAAAGGACGATCTGAAAGCTACCGAAATAATGTTGCTTTTAATCACATAAATTTGAACAAATGGTAAAGTAAAATTAAATCATTCCGATGTAATAAAACAGTATAACAAATACATATTTATATATATAACGATTCATAAATATATACATACAATCCATGTAATTATATAAGTTTTCATGAATAAATTTATCATGAAGTTATTAATAATATAAGTAAGTTTAAACACAAAATAATTTGCTTTAACGAATATAAATAATAATCTGGTTAATCGAAACTAGCATGTATTGAAAAGTATAAAACCCCATTACATTAAGAAATTCCCTGTTATTGACAGGGTTTGAAGTAGGCTAAAAGTGGGGTCTCATGAAGCTCGGATTGAACTTAAATCCAACCGCTTCAATAAATATGAATCTATACTGGATTGGATTATAAATGCTTGACAAATATGGAATTGCTGATGTTAACAGCTTACCTACCTGTAATAATTCTTAAAAATAATAAAATGTTATATGAATCATAAATACTTTATGTGTGTTATATATATATCTTGATAAAATGATAAAATGTATGTGTAAAAATCTACATCTATCTTTGTCAAGCATTGGTGGTCGAGAGATCAGTGACAGCTGCTTTACAAGCAGTAGTCCTGGGTTAGCGGGTTTGCATCCCGGCCAATGCTATGACACATGAAAAAAATCATCTATACTGGATTGGATTATAAATGCTACACATATATGAAAATGCTGATATTACCTGTTTACCTACCTGTAATGATTCTTAAAAATAATAAAATGCTATATGAACCATAAATTATTATATGCATTTTATCATAATGGGAATAATAATTATACTACTGATATAAGCAGCACATCTACTGTAAATGTTTCTACTGATCCGGAATTTATGATTACAAACATTAATGTATTAATATAATATGTATACCTACCTGAAATGCTTTCACATACCTGGAATAACAAGTATAATACTGATATTATTGGTTCACCTACTTTAAATGCTTCTATAGACTTGAAATCAATAGTCAAAAACATTTAATAATAAATTGTGTATGTGTACCTGCTTAAAATGCTTCTACAGGCCTGCAATAAATAGTTAAAACATTTGCTTATGAATTGTATATGTATATCTATCTGAAATGTGTCTTTAGATTTTTCATCATGTGAAGAAAAAAAGGGTTTTTTGCTCGTAAAACATACATGAAATATTTTTTTAGACTGCTTCTCATTCATGTGAACAGATAATGGATTTTTTCTTGGATAATATACCTGAAATATTTTTAGACTTTTTCACATTATATGAACTATATTACAGGAACTTTCTAATAAATTATTGTTAATAAAATTGTTGTTATTAAAAATTAATCTAATTGTTTAGTTCCATTCTTGCATCACTAATTATTTTTTGCAACTTGCTCACAAGAATCTCATGCCTCCTGAGCTAAGTTTGGCACAACCAGATGATGGTACTTAAGGTTGTAGAGATATGGGTCTCTAGTGACACAGTTTGGGTAACCAAACACAAAATTTCTAGATGCTTGCAGTCTATGGCCCTGCATCCTCTGATGATCAGGAAATATTGTTGAAGGTGGGATGACATCTGCATTGGGGAATGTCAATTTATAGTTCTTCCTGCAATATGCTCATCAGGAAATACAACCAACCAAGAGTGGGTTTGGCTCTTGTCCAGTTACAATACAAATTTAAACATAACAGGGTTACTTTTCAGAGTGGTGAGATGGCCATCATATGCATCTCTATAAATTTTACATGTATATAAAATATATTTGTCTTTTCTTTTCATTATCTGGTTTTAATATATCCATATTTTATACAATAACTTCAATGCATGTTTTCTTTTTATTATTCATTTTTCATTAGATTTTTTTCTTAAATTTTAGTTATCTGTTCTATAAGATATTGATACACTTTTACTATGTCATTTATTTGTTTGCTACAATTCTTTATTTCAGTCTGTGACTTATCACTTGTTTTTGTAAGTTGTTGATGTTGTTGTTGTTATTATTATTATTATTATTATTATTATTATTATTATTATTATTATTATTATTATTATTATTATTATTATTATTATTATTATTATTATTATTATTATTATTATTATTATTATTATTACTATTAGGTTTCATCTGATTTTTCGTGTCAGCCGCTAGAGGCGGGATTTCTAGCTAAATTTCTAGAAATATGCCATTTCCATAGCCGCACCCAAGCCTTTAAGCATTCTTTCTAAAATAAATCCTAAAAAGCTTGTTAACTCAGAATTAAGTCTTCTTTCTACGCTAAAAAGTAGACTGTTAACTCTGAGTTAAGTCTTCTATTCTACAATAAAATCTAGAAAGAATGTTAACTCGGCTTAGCGGCTAATGATGTGGCTTTTTCCGATGCTAAAAGCAGAGGAAAATGTTGTAGTTGTTTATGTCATGCACTATATCATACTGCTGTGTTATGTATTTGATGTAACAATATCGTATGAGGGTGTGTTAATTTGCTCGTGTCAAAATTATTTAAATTTTCATCGGTGCTTCTTTTTTAAGATGAATTGATGTACTGTTACATTTTAACAATTTTAACAGTATCGTGATTGTTTCTCTTAAATTTGTATTCCTCCTAAATTTTTGATTATGGTGGGTTAGCGTAATATTTTAAAGATCACGCTTTGAGTCATATTTTAGTGAGAAATTTTCTGAGACAAAAAGTATGGCAAATTCGAAAACAGAACATATGAAAAGATAGGAATTGCCAGAAATGGAAGCAGCCAGCGCTGTAACATTTCTACAGCAGAAAAACATTCTGCAGAAAGAAACTAAGAGGTTTGTGTGGTGAATGTATGAGACTTGAGGTCCATAAAGATCTTTGGACTTTCATTTGTAAGTCTTGTTTGTGCTGAAAGAAATGTGCACTTTGAAAAGGAAGCTGATTTGAGGGATTTCAAATGTCGTTCATCAAGTCTTTACGTTTTCTGCATTTACGGAGCTGTGACGAGTTGACCGTACAGCATGCCATTAATGATATTAAAATGTCTACCAGTAAATATTATTAACCAAATTGATAAATAAAGTAACATAACATACACACACAATAATTGTTGTTAACCAAAAAAATTAAATTATTATTTAAAAATACACATAATCACCCCTCCCACTAATTGTTGTCAATCAAATGTTAACAAATTATAGTAACAAAAATTATTATTTAAAGATCCATAACCCCCCCCATTTTTTCTTTAATTTTGTCACTTAAATTTTTTAAAAACAGTATTACTATTTAAACACAATCCAAATTTCTATTTAAACGTACACCAAAAAAGATATGTTCTTGTCAATAATAATGAAATTAAGAACTATTATTGTCCCATTGTCAAAAATATTAGGTTTTGGTTTCCCAAAACCATAATTTATAAATGGAAAAAAAGTCAATCGGTTGTCAATCAAATGTAATAAATAAAAGTATCTTCAATTTTGATTTACCAAACATACACAAAAAAACAACCCCTTTCTCCAAATAATTGTTGTTGGAAATCAAATGTAAAATAAAAAGGAATTTAAATTAGTACTTAATCATCATCCAAAAACACCCACCTGTCTCACTAATTATTGGCAGCACTCAAATGTACACCACCACTAAAAGTAACATAAACTATTACTCTTTAAATGGTTACACCCCTTTCTCCAATAATTGTTGTCTACAATTGTACATACAAAAAAACACCCCTCCCAATAATTAGTATTGGCAATGAAATGTAAACCAATCAAAGTAAGATCATAACTTAAAACTACTATTGTTTAAACGATTAACCCACCCCTTCAACCAATAATTGTTGTCTACAACCGTACACACAAAAAACACCCCTCCCAATAATTAGTGTCAATCAAATGTAAACCAATCACAATAAGAGGGTAACTTATTATTTAAACATAACCTAAATTACTATTTGAAACTACACCGAAAAACAACCTTTTGTCAATAAAAATTAAACAAACAACAACTATTATTGTCCCATTGTCAAAAATATTTATTCGTAGAAACAAAAATCATAACTTATAAATGAAAGGAAGTCATATCGGTCATCAATCAAATGTAAACTGATAAAAGTAATGGTTTTAATTTTTATTTAAATATACACATGCACACACGAAAAAAAAAAAAACAACACTTCTCCCGATAATTGTTGTCGGCAATCAAATGTAAACCTGTCAAAGTAACGTAAATTATTATTTAATCATACACAAAAACACCCTTCCCACTAATTGTTGTCAGCAATCAAATGTAAACCTATCAAAGTAACATCAATTATTATTTAAAGATCCATCAAAAAAAAAAAAACATTCTCTCTTAAATTTCGGCAATCCAATTTTACAAAAACAGTAATACTATTTTTTAAAAAAAACACAAATTACTATTTGAACACACACCAAAAATGACCATCCTCTTGTCAATAAAAATTAAAAAAACAAAAACAACTATTATTATACCATCATCAAAAATATTATTTGTGAAAAATAATTCAGAAAGGAAAGAAAGTAAACTTTGTAAACAAACGAACAAACAACAAAAAAAAGTCAATATTAATAGAAAATCGCTGGCCCAGGAATGTTATATTAATGTGTTTTTGATTAGAAATCGCACCTCTAGTGACTGACACGAAGGATCAGATGACAACCTATTATTATTATTATTATTATTATTATTATTATTATTATTATTATTATTATTATTATTATTATTATTATTATTATTATTATTATTATTATTATTATTATTATTATTATTATTATTATTATTATTATTATTATTATTATTATTATTATTATTCAAAGAAATTTTATTGATTTCCCAAAGTTACATATTTACAAACATCATACATTACAACATAAGTTTACATCAATATGGTTACATATTATTCATGAGAGAGTATATATAAGGTAAAAAATAATAATTATGATTACATATATTCAAAGAAAAAAAAGATTTCATGGTTACACATTTACAAAGATCATAGGTTACAACATATATTTACATAAATATGGTTAAATATAATCGATTATGAAGTATATATATATACTAGGTTGCCATTTACCTACTTCACTATTACATTTTTTTATAAAATTCACCTCTCTGAAAAAAGCTACTCCACTAGAATTATTTAATTTATTATTCCTAAAACAATAAATTCTTACAGCAGATACTTAGTGAGATACAGATTGATATCTATCAGGTTTAATTATTGAACATAACTCTTTACTTTTAACAAAATGATTACATACTAAACAATTAGTCTTTATATTATTAATCACCAAAAGATTTAAAAAAAAATAACTTACCAAAATCTAACTCTCCTTTTTCAACTACATATCTTACAGAGGTATTAAAACAATTTCTATTTATCAATGATAAATAAAAGGAAATGCTAAATAAGTTTAATTGTTTTGATTCTACTATAAGATATGTGGTGGAAGAAGGGGGTTAGATTTTGTTAAGCTAATTTTTTTAGATCTTTTGGTCATTATAAATGTAAAGAGTAATTGTTTAGTGTGTTATTATTTTGTTAAATGTAATGAATTAAAGTCTATTATTATACATGATAGCTACCAGTCTGCATCTCACAAAGTAGCTGCTTTAAAAAATATTATTATAGGAATAAGAAATTAAATAATTCTACTGAGGTAGCTCTGTTTCAGCAATGTCAATTTTATAAAGATTATTTGAATGATGGATACTCTGATAAACTTGTTAAAAGTATTTTATTGATTAATAATAGTTGTAAGGATGTAAAGAATAAATAAAATATGATTTTATTTCTTTGACATTTAAATTTTCTTCTTATAAAATTGAATGTAAAAATAGTAATTTGTTCAGAAATAAGAAAATTGTTTGGAAAATGGGTATTACTTTGAATAATATATTAAATAATACAAAGGAAATATTTGATGGGAACATTATTCTTGGTGTAGTATATATTATCCCTTGATTTTGTAAAAAAAGTATATAAGTCAGAGTAGTTTGAACTTAAATAAAAGAATAAAGGTACATAAAATTAGAATTAAGAATAAATATCTTAGTTCTGATTTGTATATATATGAAAAAGATACAGGTCACACTATCAATTTTGATGTAGCTAACTTTGTCTTCTCTGAGAGAAATGAAATAAAAAGCAGATATTGAAGAATTTTTTATTGAAAATTTATTACTCTGGAGCAATTAACTTAATTGTAAATTCATTTAATATTTTGGGTGGGTGGGAATTAAATGAATTGGTGGATAATATTTAATATAAATATGGTATTATTTTGTACTTCTTTATACTTGAGTAGTCTGCTTTTAGCAGAAAAATGATTGGTTGTTTTTGATTTTACTTTATTTTCATGGCTAGTCCGGTTGAGTTTTGGATTTTGGGTCATTATATATATATATATATATATATATATATATATATATATATATATATATATATATATATATATATATATATATATATATATATATATATATATATATATATATATATATATATATTTGTAACCAAAAGAAAGAGGAGGAGAAGTGGAAGGAAAACAAAAGGAAAAGAAGAGAAAAAATGAGAGGAAAAAAGAGGAGGTAAAGGAAAAGAAAAGAAGGAAAACAGAAAGATTAGAAATGGAATTAGAGAGAAAGATGATAATGAAAGAGAGAGAGAAAAAAGATGAAAAGAAATGAAAGGAATAGAAATGATACATGGTGGAGATAAATTAAAGGAGAAGAAGAAATGAAATGATTTAAAATGGATGAGACAATAGAAGAGTGTGAAATAGTGATGAGAAATGATATAAAAAAAATGAAATGAGAGACTCGTAATGACTCAGCTCAGTGTGCTTACAATAAAATTTAATAAAAGAGATGATGATTCAGAGATTTGCAGTCTGATAAAGACCAAAACCAATACTATGGCAACTATAACTATTAAGGCATATTAATAATCTACTACTAAACCATACAAAAAGATTATTTAAAATCATTAATTAATAGTTATTAGAATAGTCCTACCAACAGATCACACACACTCTGAGTAAGAATAAATGATACCTTGACTGTGAAAAATTATCTTATTAAATTATATTTAATAAGGCAACAAGATTAAACAACCTCAGGGATTTCTAAAAAAAAAAAAAAAAAAAGCTAAACTCTAGCGCAAAATATAATTTAAATTGCTTAATAAATAATTGCTGCAGTGAATAAAACAAATGAGTAATATCTTGGATGACCATAAATAACTACCTTATTCTTCAATCCTAGAATAATAAACAAAATATTCATTAATTCAAAGATATAATGAATCAATTTAAATTTAAATTAATAATGGTATATTATCCAAGACAGTATTTGAGCAAAGAAAAGGTCAAGGGTACTTTTAATGCCTTTTCCATACTCACAGACAACCTACTCATGATCTCAAATGCAGATGGATTAAAATGCTTTGGACATATAAGGTCTAAGATAATGATAGACAATGTGCAGTGAATATAAGGTAATGTGTAGCTTTTAAAATAATAGTAAATAAAAATATTCTTCTAATATACTAATATTCTTAATCTCATATTGCATAATCATTAGACTGAGAAGATATACTGATAATTTAAAAATAAACTTTTAACTAAGCATTTAACTAAGTATCTGATATAATAAAATTATCTGTTATTGTGATTCAATCTAAGAATCTCTTACTTTAGCATGGCTTTATAATTTTAAAACCAATATCAAATATATTTCATTAACTTTATAATCTATTGGTTAACTTTTGAATTGACGATTTAATAAACTTTATAATCTATTGGAACCCAAGACAATAATATTTTCATATAAAAGTAAAACAAACAAAAGAAAACTTTTTGAAATAATAATAACTTGGTTCATTGAGATCAATAAGAAAGTGTTTACAATTTAAATGGAATAAAAGCTTTGCCAATATAGCACTGGAATCTATTACAAGCATATTGACTTTTGGAAACTTTACTTGGTTTACGATAATAAACAACTTCTTTAGCTACTGTTATTGACTATCTCTCTTAAAACTTTTTACATTGTTTATTATAATAAATAAACTAAAACAATAATATAATTATACATAATAGTAGTCAAAGGCTATCCAATACTAGAATTTAATCTTTTTTAAACAATTAGTAATTTCAAAAATCTTTAAACTTTAATTGCAATATCTGAATTTAATAAGCTCAATTCTACTTTTAATTTGCATAATTCGTAACACTATTGTGTTGCTTAGCAATTAGAATAACATAAAACTAGGTTTGTATTTATCAAAACACTAAGCTTAACAAATGCTAAGCTGGAAAAATATATTTAGCATATATTTGAAATCTACCACTAGTTATACTGACATAGCTAATATTATAGCTAGTGATATTGTTTAAATCAGACTAAGCTAATTTTATAATTAACCTAAATGTAGATACATGGGGCATTCACTCATCAGAGATCCATTATACACTTTTAAATAAATTTTGTCCATGTAAAACTATTACCCTCAATGTTTTAGAATTAAAAATGCAAAATATAACAGACTTACAAATCCAGCGGCAAAAGTCTGGATGAAAATATTAAAATTAATATGTGTGAATTGCCACTCATACCATATGCATAATTTAATATACTTAAAAATAAATAGAACTTATTGTTAGTTAGCTTGTGGATGAAAAAAACTATCATATCTATACAATTCAAATATTAATATACCTATAAGCATTAAAAATAGATATTCCTAACAAAGTTTCTTAAACACACATATTTTGTCATCTCTAATCTAAAACAAATGCAACATCACATACTGTGGTGGAACTAGCATTAAATCATCATAAATGATAGGCTAAAATATAAAATAAATAGATTCCTCAGAGCTCAAATAAATGTGGTGGCTTTCAAAAATACCCAACTTTAAGGCAGAAACTAAGATGCCTGGACCTTGTCTACAGTGCACCTGGAAATAGGAAAGACACACCAGGAAAGCATGATGTTTTTCTCATGGGATTCCAGTGCTTGTAAATGTAATAACCATCACTGAAAAATATAATATATTGACCCACTATGGGCACAAGCACTTTCAATTCATGGAAATACGATACAATAAGGTTGGAGGTCATTTCTACTCCACAAAGCATACTCAAAATATTAACTAAGCCTAACTCTATGAGGTTAACAATTACTAACTAATGGCAAGATATATACATCACCTAAGTTAACTAAGTTATTCCTAAGAAGTTTAAAAATACAAAATGTATATTCAATGTTCAAACCGACCAAGCAAACTGTGTCAATTGACTACTGTGAGATGTACTTTAAAATTAAATGCATATAAAATTCTAGGCAAATCACAATGCACACATAGTAATATATTCAATACTAAAATATAGTGAATAGTCGACTTTTAAAAGATTGCAAATTAAATGTGATAATATTAATTCTCAATGTATATAAAAAAAACTATTTGTGGTTATTATTAATGTAGCATTCAAAAAACAAATGAATGGAAACTCTCTTATAAACTTCTTTGGTAGATTTAAAATGAAACTGAGTGAAACATCCTACCTATAATAAAATAAGACTGTGATATTTAATTCTCTATAAATGAAATTATCAAATAGAAACTAATTTGTGAAATGCTTATTAAATAAAACAAAATTTACCTGAGTATGGCAAAATATTTGCCCATTCTAATATACCGATTAAATTTCAAAATTATAACCCTAGTTTACCTGTATATTTATGCAAAAAGGGTTACACAAAATATATATAGCATAAATATTTTTATGGTTTAATTTAAAAAAAAACAATAAAACAGACAATGAAAAAAAAATAATACAGTAACTCATGTTCATATTTCAGCTCCGTAATCGTTTTTTTTTTCATTTAAAATATGTAGCTAATTTATTCAGGCTATTTTATCTGTCTGAGTACGAAGCTTCAGTCAAAACATTTATAAAACATGACAATGGTTTCCAAAAACGAAAATGTTCAATAGTTATTTAGGAATACTTTCATTTTTTTTTCCTTACAGATGATTCTAAATATTTAAATAACAATCATAAGCATAAGCTGGCATTGGAAAAATAAATTCTTCAGCTGAGTACATTTTATATTGAATTCCAGGTTCAAACACAGAATAATAATAATAATAATAATAATAATAATAATAATAATAATAATAATAATAATAATAATAATAATAATAATAATAATAATAATAATAATAATAATAATAATAATAATAATAATAATAATAATAATAATAATAATAATAATAATAATAATAATAATAATAAATAATATATAGTTTTATTTAAATTTCATTATTCTCTTTTAGGCAAATGCATTTTTTTAAAATACAGCTTTTTTTAATGAATTTTTTATATAATATTTCAAGTTGTGTTTTATTTCAAACAAATTTCCTCTTACTATTTTAAACACAAGAGTAGACTTATTTTATAATTACAGTTGTTCCTTGGTTTATAAAATAAGATTAACTGTCACAAAGTTACTTATAAGTAATGGCAAATATAACAATTTACTATGTATTTGACAGATACAAATTTATTCTTAATATTTGTAGATTATTTTGAAGTTTTGTTTCTAAATAACTTCTTTTTCCTACTGCTGGGCATAAAACAAAAAAAAATTATTTTAAAATATATATTTTCCTCTGTTTACATTTATCCAAAATGAATTATTTCCTTTTTAGGTCAAGGTATAAATGATAACCTTTTAGTTAATCATTGTTTGTAAGTTCATCCTTTAATTAAGTATAGCTTAAAACATTTTTAACACTTTCCAGAATAAGATAATTACTATCTCATATGCAATAAATTTTAAAGTTAGACACCAGGAAACATCTATATTCAATTATAACATGCTTAGCAAATAAAGTTCAGTCTTCTATAACTTAATGTAATATATTCTCTTTTCTAAATTTATTTTTAGAAATAAACATTATTCTGGTAAGAACATATTTAAATGTAGATATCAGATATTAATAATGAAGTATCAAATTTAAAGTCAATTCTAATTTATGAAGAAGCTGATACATTTAAATTATAATATTTTTAAATTCTGAATGTCTTTTATTTTTTTCCTCACGTATATTTTTAATTTAATAGGATATATACTAAATATTATATAGATAAAATAGTCCAGTGCAACAGAGTGTTCAGCCATATAAATAAGTAATACTTTATAAATTAATTTTAATTTTACTTTCAAATAAAGAAAAACAAATAGATAAAATGTACATGAGATAAGAGATGCTAATTTTTCTCTAAACATGTTTTTATTACTATCATTTCATGTTCCAATTGAAATTTGAATATCAGAAAATGGCTATCTTTTTATATTCAGCTGTTCATGACTGCAAGACAATTTTAAATAGTTGTTTGAAAAAAAACAACATACATTTATCTTTGAAATAAATAATAAAGTTTTAAAGAAAATTACAACTTTTTATTAAAAAAATTTAAGATTTAGCCAATGTAGAAACAAAATAAATAAAAAACCCTGAATGAATCCAGGACTTCCATTTGTATCTAATAATCTCTAATACTCCCAATTTTGTATGTCAATTGACTTTAAAACAAATGAAGTTATTTTCTATTAAACGTTAACTTTCTTGACAGATCAGCTGTGAAATCGATTTACTGATGTAATTTATCTAATTATACCAAATCACATGACTCAACAGCTGCAAGGTCAAAAGTCCATTCTTAACAAATATGTAATATTCTTAAATAATATTTTATAAACACAATAATAATAAATATAAATTTAGAGCTATCCCTCTTTATTAAACATTTACATTTTAATGTTAATAATTTTATTCATTCGTTTTATTGGAATTAAATATTTTTTATTCATATGTGTTTGTGTCTTTCTTGCATGCACAATCATATTCTCACATATGGATGACCTATAAACATGAACTTATGCTAATTATTTAAAAGTTATTTTTAAAACTACAAAAATAAAAATTTTAATGAATATTTAACTTAAAATAATTGTATAAGTGAAATGCTAATCTAAATTACATCTAATAAATATTATTAACATGTTTTAATAAAAATGTACAGATTATTTTTAAACTCATTATTTAATACTATTCATTCCAATTTATTTACAATATCTAATTATTATAATCTAGACATTAAAATGAATTACACAATAGTTACTTTAAAATACATTTAATATCATTTATCAACTCACAACTATTTCTGATATTTCCTCTAATTCAAACTAACTCACATATACAATTGAAATATTAAGACATAATCCCATAAATATTTAATAATTATTACAATACTACATAAAATTATCCTGTTTTACTCATTTACTAAGTTAACTTTCATTTTTATCATTATTATTTTTTAAAAATCAGAAATTTTCAAACAAAAGTATAAGCTAAGATAACATCGGGCACCTATTGGAACCAAAAAAAACTTCATTAAGGTACTATATATATATATATATATATATATATATATATATATATATATATATATATATATATATATATATATATATATATATCATTAATAAACAAATACTAAGTGAATATGGTCTAGCAGGGCGCCACTAGATTATCTGAATCTAGACACGGTTATATCTGATAACCTTTCACATGTACCGGGTTTGAATCCCTTCTTGGTACTTTATTTCTAATAAAATGGGAGATTTTGCTTTTTGAGCCATATCACTATATGCACTAATATTTAGGTAAAAGTAAAACATCTATAAACCAAAGTGGAGTATATTAGACATAAATCATTTCTCAGATCTTAACATAACAAATGTGTTTCAATATTTTTATAAGTTTACTAGCTCAGATTATATATAACTAATTTAGGATGGCAATTCACTCATCCTTGCATGAAATAGATGATGGGATGTGGTTATAATAATACTAAGAGATCACTAAATATTATAAAATCAATATTTATTTATGGCCTTTAAACAGTTAAACAGCTCATTAATTAAAACGTTGATGATGATGATGATGATAATAATAACAATAATGACAAGGGTTTCAACTACAGCTCTAGGACTAAGCCTAAACATAAAACTAATTTTTATAAAGAAATTCATAATTATTGCTTAATTTTAGCATATTTACTTATATCTTAAATAACTAATATTCAACCATTGATGATGATGAATAATCACACTTAACAAAGACTACACTTAATGAAATATATACGCCTCGTTTAATAAAACAAACTAATATTTATTACTACATTTCTAACATATACATAAAAATTTCTAGATAAATATGAAAATTGACATGAATAATAATAATAATAATTGATTATATAACAATCCTCAGATTAATTTTAAGTTCTTCCCCCTTTCCCTTCAAATGTATTTTGTATTAAGTTGGACGTCACATTGACCATGATTTTCACTCCATGAGAAAAGTATTTCAAGAAAAAAATATTATCTGCTCATTAGCACACATACTTTAAAAATCTAACATGTAAATAGAATGTAAAAAAAAATGTTAGTAGAATTGAAAGAGCAAGTTTTAGAAACAAGTTTTAAATTATTTTCTCCCCCTCCCTTCCAAGCGCTGAAATCTATACTTAACTTGAAACAAAATAATCTAATATTCTAATACTACTCATTATTTCACATTCAGTCGCAATTATACACATATAAAAATACCATTATGTATGTGCGTGTTTTATCCCATAATAACAAAATATTATTCAAAACCAAACTAATAATAATATATTAGTTAAAACTAAAATCATAATACCATAAAAAAAAAATTGTTTTACACATTAATATTTTTCATAACTGTAAAATTAATAAACAAATAATTTTCATACATTCAAGATAATTTATGAAGCTCAAAGTTATTATTAGTAAGACATTCTTGTTTTAATCGATCTGAATAGTCTTTAAAAGTTCTTTAAATAAAATATACCACTTTATTGCTAAAATGTTTATTAAGACTGATATCATAAAGAAAATAGATATAAAAAGTCATATTACCGATCTTTTGTTTGTGGCGAATTTCCAAGGGTTCAAACTTGTCTTGTATAATGTTTATATTTCTGCAGCTACCATTTCCGTTTTACTGGGAACAATCTCTTTCTTGAGGTGTATAACTATTTGATGATGATGACTCTATTGAGGTTATTTGCTTTAGTGGACAATTTGGAAATCATTATATTAATTTTTCTTCTCTTCCTGTCAAGCATGTGGATGAAATACAGCAGTTGTTTTCACATTTATAAATTTTCTTGAGTTTAAAATCAGTTGTTGTAACAATTAATTGGACTTGATGATTAATATTTATCAGTAGATTAATTCATCTTCTTTGAATGCAGGTGAATGCTTTCTTCCTTCTATTAAAAACATCTTATTTCTCTGGTCAGTTGAAAGGTGTAGAATATTATTTTAGACACATCTTTTCTTTCCTATGTGATGTGCAGCTTCCCCAGATGGTCCGGAACCGATGGGACATACATATAATTTTTCTAGCCAGACATTTCTTATATTTTCAGCATTCAATTGGATAGTTTAATAATCTGAATCATAAACAATAATCCTAATAATAATTCAAGACAGCTTTTTATATCCAATTTTTAGCTACCTTAACCAATCAGAGATAGCATCACTTGCTATTTTTGGACAAATTTGTTTTAATTAGATCTCTAATTTATTTTCAACTAAATTATTTTTCAACTGAAAAGTTTAATCCTTTTTTCCAGACACTTTTGTTTAAAAAAAAAATAGACTCAATCCTTATTTCCTTTCTTTTCTTTTTTTTTTCTTTTAACATCCAGGTAACACTTCAAATCTTTGAGCTTCCTTCTTTAGATCTTGAGATAAGACAATTTCAAAATTTAGAGCTCTGACCCATTATAAGCTTCCAAAGTGAAACAATCATTTACAAAAAAAAATTGCTACAAAGATCGATATCTGATTAAACAGATTTCCTCTTTTAACAAAAAATTGTACAAAAAAAAATAATTTGACAGATTTAATACTTCCTTTTCTTTCAATATTTAGGAAATGTAAATTTTTGTATGTAATGTACACACATCCTTCATTCTTTCAAATCATTCATAAACTAACCTTAAATAATATGATTGCTAGCTTAGTAATTATAACCCAATTATTTAATTAAGTCTGTAACTTTTAAATCCCAATTATAATTAAAGAAAAGCAAAATAAAAGTATAGAATAAAATATTAGAATTGATCAAGCATAGGTTAGTTTTAAAGAAAGTTAAAATGTTTAATATTTGAAATATAAAACAATTAAATAATTTACACATACATTGCCTATATGTATGCATTATAACTTTGCTTTTTAAAGAAAAATTAAATATTAAATAGTTTAAATGTGTGTATTACCTTTCTATCAACACACAAACAAGTAAAGCATGTAATTGTTGACCCATTCTTTCTCTGTTTAAAGCTTTTAGAACTGGACCTTGTAGGGTTTGAACTTGGATGCCCTACAGCTTCTTTTATGGTTATATAAAATTGTGATGATGATTTTTGGTTTACCTTTTCTACATGCACATTACTATAAATTTAGCTAGTGACTAAATTGTAATGGCACAATATATATATATATATATATATATATATATATATATATATATATATATATATATATATATATATATATATATATATATATATATATATATATATATATATATATATATATATATATATATATATATATATATATATATGACAATAGATGGTGTTCTACCAAAAACACCATCAAGTGTATGTTTGTTTACATAAATGTCAGAGCAAGCATTCACTATCTCTAACTTTAGTTCCACCTTCAGATAATGATTTCAAACTATTTGCTATCATCAGTGAAGGACAGGAATAAAAAACTAGATCTAAACACAAACTCTGAGCGTTTATGAAACAGGTTCTATTCAGCTTGCAAGCGTGAATTTTTTAGACATGTAATGTCTTCAAACTCAGCATAGCAAGCCAGATAGCTATATGGTCTGATATCAGTTCAGCATCACCACATAGTAGAAGCCTCTGCAATATATATCATTGCAAGAAAGACCTCAAAGGTACATTTATGAAAAACAAAAAACAAGTTAAAACTATGTTTGTTTACATAAATGTCAGAGCAAGCATTCACTATCTCTAATTTTAGTTCCACCTTCAGATCATGATTTCAAGATATTTGCTATTGTCAGTGAAATTCTTTCTTGCAACAATATATATTGCAGAGGCTTCTGCTATGTGGTGATGCTGAACTGATATCAGTCCTGTATAGCTATTTGGCTTGCTATGCTGAGTTTGAAGACATTACATGTCTAAAAATTCTCGCTTGCACTCTGAATATAAACTGTTTCATAAACGCTCAGAGTTTGTGTTTAGATTGAGTTTCTTATCCCTGTCCTTCATTGATAATAGCAAATAGTTTGAAATCATGGTCTGAAGGTGGAGCTAAAGATAGAGATAGTGAATGCTTGCTCTGACGTTTATGTAATCAAACATATGCTTGAAGGTGTTTTTGGCAGAATGCCATCTATTGTCATAAATACAAGCATTAGCAAGTTTTAACTTGTTTTTTTCATATATATATATATAAAGTACAGTTTTTTCATATATATATATATAAAGTACAGTTAGTGGGTAGTGACATATAATTAGAGAATTATGTGATCATAAATTAATTATTGAAAGATAAATCACATTTAAATCTAGTTTAAAAGTAAAACAAGTCACTATTTTTTCTTTGAATTAAAAATCTAAAAATAAAGAATCAATTCGTAGCTGGTTTGTACTTGAAAAAAGTAGACTACAAAAGTATTTAAAGATTGGAAAACATTGGACCTTACTGAGGTATGTTTTTTTCTAAAGACATTTATAATTAATCAATGGTAACCAGTCAAAGATTTGATATTACTCTTTATTTTTACAACATTTCTGAAGGATTGTCAAAAAAGTTATTTTTTTAACAATGTAAAAGAAAAAACTGTTACCATTAGAGTTAAGGATGTAATTAATAATTTTGATTATATTGTATATATACACTCATCATACATATGCATTGATGTATTATTAAAATTGAAGGTTTTATTATTATTATTATTATTATTATTATTATTATTATTATTATTATTATTATTATTATTATTATTATTATTATTATTATTATTATTATTATTATTATTATTATTATTATTATTATTATTATTATATGACATTTCCCGTATGTTATGACATGTCCATGTGTATATATTGATGTGTGTCATGTAGTCACATATATATTAAAATTAATCATGATTTATTATTATTTAACAATTCAAAATACGTTCATAAATTATTATTCTGCATATCTGTGTGTATATGTGCATGTATGTTTGGGTTTTATGTAAACCCATTATGAGATGTTCATAAATCACAATTTGATCCGTAATTGTATATTAGTCAAAGTTAAAAAGATGGATTTTTGTGTGTCATACACAGAAGACCTTAAATTCCTTTTTAATTGTTATTAATAAATTTATATTTCATTGTTAATATTATTGCACTGAATTTATGTAATCATAAAATATTATAAATTATTATATGTCATATTATTTATCTAGTTTACAGAATCAGTTATAGAGCTTTTGTTCTCTGAGCCAGATTCATGCATAATGGTGTATTATATAAAATCAGTTAATATTCAGACTTTATAAACATTGAGTTGATGGTGATCCTGGATTGGTGCAAATGGCATATCCTCTAACATAATGCACTGCATCTCTTATTATTTCTTTAGAAATTTAGTTTATAATTGATCAGTACACTAATGGTATTTAGTGGTCAGAACATTGATGATGGTCAGCATGTTTTTAGTATCTTAACATTATTGTATTTATTGTTATATATACTGATGGATTATCAATTAAATGTGTGCATTCAAATTAATGTTTAATTAATGAGTCCTTAGCTGACAATAGCTAAATAATTAGTCTAGTCTATAAAAGATACATTTCAAATCCATTCACAAGATTTCATTGGTGTTCATTCATGATGATGATGATTATTTATTGTCTGTATGCTGGATCAACTAATACTTAGTTCTTGGTTCATATCTCATGCTCCTCATTGTTATTCATATTATACTTATATTTAATTTTGTATTTTGAATTAGGGTTGATGATGATGGATTCCCCAGGATCACCCTCACGGATTCTCTATTATATATATATATATATATATATATATATATATATATATATATATATATATATATATATATATATATATATATATATATATATATATATATATTGTGTTTTTCTGAAGGTTTGTGATGATGGTGTTCTAGCTGTATTTTTATATTGGACTATTTCCATCATCTAATATGTGTGTTGAATGTCTTTAGAAAAGTTTAATTTTTAGTTAAATATTCCAAATGCATTCAACTGTTAGTAATATCACAGCAAACAGGTTAGTATATGCACCAACTGTTAGTAATATCACAGCAAACAAATGTTAATAATATCACAGCAAACAGGTTAGTATATGCACTAACTGTTAGTAATATCACAGCAAACAGGTTAGTATATGCACAACATTTTGAGAGGTATTTTTCTCCCCTCTTCTTCAGGTGTTGCTGGCCTGACCAGTGACAGTACTAGCATGGGATTCGAACCTGGGTCCTTAGATTCTTGATTATTGAAATTTAAAGTAACGCTCAGTTAGTGCATATACTAACCTATTTGCTGTGATATTATTAACATTTGTTTGCTGTGATATTACTAACTGTTGGTGCATATACTAACCTGTTTGCTGTGATATTACTAACAGTTGAAAGCATTTGGAATATTTAACTAAAAATTAAACTTTTCTAAAGACATTCAACACACATATTAGATGATGGAAATAGTCCAATATAAAAATACAGATATATATATATATATATATATATATATATATATATATATATATATATATATATATATATATATATATATATATATATATATATATATATATATATATGCACACTGCTATTTGAAATAAATAATAAAATTTCATCTCAGCTCAAATGTTAGAGTAATGATCAGTTACACCCTCTGTGTAACTAACATTTAGAGCTCACATCTCAAAACAACTAATTTAATGAGGTACCTTTGTGAATTAGTTGTTTTGAGATGCAGACTCTAAACGTTTATTTCACACTGGCATAGCTGAAAATGGTTAATGTTCCTCACTTATAAAAATACTGTAATAATAAAAATAATAAATATAACAGTAATTAACTATTATATACAATGGGTCAATCTGTGGAAGTACTTTTGGTTATTTACTTAACTCTGTTGAGGTTGTGTTAAGGAATTAACTGAAAGTTCTTCTGCTGATTGAAAAACTGTCCATGAAAATGATCATAGAACAATATACAGGAAATGTACCATAAAACAATATACAGGAAAGGTACCATAGAACAATATACAAGAAAGGTACCATATAATATATTGCACATACAGATATGAAATGTGTGATAATTAGTCATTACTGATATCATTAAAAATATTAACATACTGCTAAAAAGATATTATAAATGGCCATATTAATTTTTACATTGGATACCAAGAAATTTGAAAATATTTATGAAAATGTAATATCTGAGATGATTAGATGAATGAAGAAAATTTTCTCATGAGATGATATGAAGCAGAAATATTAGATACTGCAAAAAACTGTAATAAAGTAGAAAATATTTTAATCATACAATAGATTAACTAAGATTAAAATAATGATGATTATATATTGCCCTTGCACAAAAGTGTGTTGTTAATTTGTATCTGTTCATTATCATAAATATCAAATGATTATTATATATAAATTAAGAAATTCATGAGTGAATGATATTATATTTGTTATCATTTATTTTTTCACATGTATAAGGTAAGGTGTATCATTTGTATAAGATCGATTGGATAGCTGTAGGAAATTTGAATGTCTGAGTTCAAGATCCTTATAATAACACTATGTTTAGTATAAAATATACATGTACTTAAGTATTATATATATATATATATATATATATATATATATATATATATATATATATATATATATATATATATATATATATATATATATATATGTATTGGTAAATTAATGTGATGTATTATTTAAATTTAGAATTTGATAGTGACAAAATTTGTCAAATATATTTTGACCCACCAAATCAAAAACACGGAGAAGCGTGTTGTGTTGTAATTACTTGCCCCAAGGCAGATCTTATTTATATAAAATGGCTGGAATTTTACCAAGATTACAACTTGATGTACACAGCAAATAAGCCTACTCCCACTGAACCCAGAAATGTGACAATTTTTCCTCAATATAAAGACATAGTTTATCAAAGGAGTAAAACAAAAATTGAGGAACTCTGTTTTAAAAGTATAGATGACACTAAATTATTTGCAATCTATCTGGAAACAGCACCAAGACAACAAAAAATAGAAGCGGGTGTACAACTCCTTAAAATTTTGCTATGTTTCAAATTTCTTACAGGTATTTATTTATTTTTTTTTATAAAAAAACTATACATATATTTATTAGATTTCACACACACACACACACATATATACATATAATTTAATGCCTTTCAACACTTAGACAATCCCAATATCAGTTACAATCAACAATTTCAAACTGTCAAGCTCCTTTTATTGCTTATGACATCAGTTTGAAATTTATTATTATTATTATTATTATTATTATTATTATTATTATTATTATTATTATTATTATTATTATTATTATTATTATTATTATTATTATTATTATTATTATTATTATTATTATTATTATTATTATTATTATTATTATTATTATTATTATTATTATTATTATTATTATTATTATTATTATTATTATTATTATTATTATTGGGATTGCCTAAGTGTGACTGGCTTTTAATGATTACTTACAAACTTCTTCAGACAATCATTTTCACCCCCCCCACATATATGCCATATTATTATTATTATATTAATATTAGGAATTAATATATATATATATATAGTGATGTGCTCCATGATTAAAACGCCATCGTAAGTACTGATCAGCTAAAATTGTATTCAAGTGTTAGGTGATTAATAAAAATTCAATGAGCAAATGAATATAAATATTGTTAGGAAAAATATAAATATGTACATATTTATATTGTACTTGCATATATATCACACTTCCTCCATATTGTAACTATATTTTTAATTTATGTATATTTTCAGACAATGTTCTGTTAACTTAGTTCTTTGTTCTATTTTAATATCTGTTTTTGTTATTTAAGTTAAAAGAAAAAAAAATTAAAACATGTTTTTTTTTTTAAATTACATTTATAGATAAGAAATACTCAAAAAAAATTATTAATTTTTTTTGATATAATTTTTGTAAAATATAAAGCATGATTATTCTTAGTCCATAGGCAAATAATTTTAACTGTATCAATATATTTTGATTTTGGTTTAATTTGTGTATTATTTTACAAAATATTTTTTGTGATTTTTTTTAATGTAATTACAACATTCAACTGTGAGCTGATTTAGAAAAAAAAATTTAGACTAAGAATAAAAGAGCTTACATGTTTTTTGTGTGTGTTTACAATAAAGAAAGAATGGAATTGTACAGTTTTGTCAGTGGCAGAAAAGACAATATCAACCTGGGTCTCGTTTTATGCAGTAGAGATGTTCCTCAGACAACATGCACAAAAGAAATCGCACAAAATAGACATAACTTTTATTAAAAAGAGAGATACGGACTGTGATTTTTCAAAAATTGCATAAAAACAAAGCATCAACATAAAATTACTTTAAAATTCACGCAAAAAAAATATAAGGAAATAAAATATGACTAATAAAAAAATTCAAATTTGAAAAAAAATTGATACAAGACAAACGTTTTTAACTATAATATTTAATTTTATTCAAAACAATATATTTTTATGCATAATTTGCAGTAATTTATATTTTTATACACATTTTAATTATTATCGCTATTTGCTGATAAACTGGTTCATTTTCAAACTGGTAAAATATCAGATTCTTCACAAGAGGAAATACAACTGGCTCCAACTTCACTCTCATGTTGTGTTAATGGTTTTCTGGTGACACCATAATTAGTAATTAATCTAACAACTAAAAATGAAATTCTTATTTTTGTCTTTAAATTTTTAATTTTCAATTCCATTTAAAAATCAAATTTCATTTCACATCACATTAATTTCAGGTCACCTTAGTAATTTTTAAATTGTTAATTACAATTAAAAATCACATTTTAATTTTTAATTGTCAAATTTAATTGTGCCCACTGTTATTACTCATCTTTTAAAAATAAACTTACAGACACTAAATGATTAATAATTGATTATGTTCTTTTTTAAAAAGCAAAAACAGAATGTGATTAAAAATTCAAAATTAATATGCACAATGTTTGAACAAATCTACATTATAATATTGTAAAATCTAATGTGTGTACATAAAATGTGGAAATCATGATTTTAATTTCATTATTGCATAAAATCTTACTATTATAAAGCACTGAAAATATTGACATTATTAAGATGAAAGTCGAATTCCAATAATGTGCTATTACCTTAAATATGATGTAAGTGTGCAAAATTTAGTATTTAAAGTAATAGCACATTATCGAGTTCAACTTCCGATCTAATACAGTATTAATGCATAAAAGAAAACTGCATACAAAAACGTTAAGAAAACATGAATCACATAACTTCAAAATCACGTTAAATAAATCCACATAAAATGAGACCCAGGAGTATAGCAGAAAAAAGTATCAGATGAAAGTTTGATGTAGTTTTTAAAATTCCGTGTATATATTTGAATATGTCCATATTATCGTGCCTGTGTAAAAAGAATGTTGTTGGAAATAAACAGAATGTAATAAATAATCACCAGTTTTGTCAGATCTAATCCTTGTTTACCCTCCATGTAATCTATATTTTAAACCTACCTAGAAAGAAGAAAAAGATCATATGTAAAGAAAATTTCAAAAATTAATAGCTTCTTTATCTCCTATCAATTTTGGCTACGGACTTAAATGAGACACTATAAGTTAGATCATGTCACAGTACATTTTGATTTATTAATTAACTCTATGGAATTCTTTTTGCATGTCATTGCTTTATTTATTCTGATGTTCAACATAGAATTTAAAAGTAAACCAATATGACTTATCAGAAAATATAAAAAAAAATTCATTTGATAGATATTTTTGTTTATTTGTCATCTAATCCAAAGAATGTTGCTCCAACATCTTTAAAACAATGCAGTAATAATAATAAACTGACATCTCTTACAGTTAGCTGTTCATTGAGACAATTTTCATTATTTATAGATCATAATTTTTTATACACAGCTATTATAAAAAATGTATAAAACTGGAAAATCACACAATCATCATAACCATATATATTGTAACCTCTGCTTTCTTTACCTATTTCACATTATGTACAAATGAATGCCCAGGCACCAATTGTATACATGATAGAATAAATTTATAAATGAAATTGCTTTTCTACTTACTAATAAGATTTTTATGTTGATATTTATATATGTCTTAACTTAGTTAGGGTTATAGAGTAGGGTAATCATATAAGATTCAAATAGAATGATAAAAACATTTATAAATAACAATTCTATAATGTTGATTCAACTATATTATAAGCATTTATTAAATAATAAGGATTATTGTGAGATTAATAATTATTACACTAATAAAGTATAAACAATGATGAGGATTGGGTATCTTTTTGCCCTACATCACCATCCATTCTAAGCAAAGTAAAACATATTTTTATATACACAACAATATTAAGATCTGTTATCTCTAGACAGTTTAAATACATGACCTATACTGGTAAATCTATAAATTCTATAGTTATATAATGTTAAACATATGTGTGTGTGGACATGGACAATCGAACACATATAATAAAACAACTCATATGGGATTTTATTTCAACAAAAACATTTATTATAAGAAACTTTATTTTGTAACATATCAATGATGATTTTATAATTTCCCTTATAGTAATACAAATTTGATTAATATTTGTTATATAAATTTAAGTGACAGTTTTATTAATATTTCCTTTTTATTAAATATAGTAAAATTTTCCTATGTTAATATTACATTCATACTGAAGGATGAATTATTAATAATGACAATATATGAGATATTGATAATATATGTAATATGATTTAATAATTATTTATAATTAATAATTTTAATAATGGTCTTCAATATTTCTTTGTTTACTATATTTTCGAGTAAGTGCACCTTTACAAAATTACAAATACAACACATTTATAAATCATAATTTCTACTAGTTTATTTATGGAATGGATGGTGCAAAAAGATATTCACTAAACTGATGATCTTATTTCAAACGTATTATGAAAATCTATAAAACATCTATCTGTTATAATCAGTATATATTGTCTGATGATAATTACATCCAAATGAAGAAAGAGAGGGGATAATAAATAAACATTTACATATATGCATGTGTGATGATTAATCAAAATCTCCAATTTCAAACTTCACTCATTAATATAATATCCACTAACTTTTAAGACACAAAGGTTATGGAAGTTATCTGACCTATCATTAATAAATGGGGCCTTTGCCTCTTCATTTAAAAAGAAAAAAAAATACAACTATTTCAGCATATGCTTTCAAATAACTAAGTATACTAACCACCCATAATTTAATAAGCAAATAATCAGGAGAGTATAACTCAATCCACATAATAAAATCATCCCTCAACCATTTCCACATTCAAATTCACTCAACATATTTCCTATATAACAAATCTATAAACATACAAACTCCTAATTATCTAAATTATTTTAACAAATTGCACCATGCGAAACCAAAATAAAAGTAAACCACAACTTTGGAAAAATAATTTACAACAGTGCACGCACACACAAATATACAATTATATATAATATGATTTCTAAATCATATAAGATAATAAACTATTATATTACAATAATAATAGGTTACACCAAGCATTACAATAAATATATGATAAATCAGATTCAGATTTGCCATTTCACGTTCTGACCCACCTAATTATTTATTTTACTAACATTTGCTTTTTTTTTATTATTCTAAAATAACATTTTTAACTATCCTGAATAAATCCTATAATTTATTTTGGATCATAATTGTACTAACACTTATTCTATTTTATTATTAAAAGAAAAATATTCAAATAATTAACTTTGATTTTTTTTATATATTTTAGATATTCTGTATATGTTTAAAATGCTTTATTTTTAGTTCAAGAATCCAAGATGGCCTTTTTCAAAAGATTTATACTTCGATAAAAAGTTTAAAATAAATGTTTAAATTAAAAGAATAGATAATTTACCAAAATACATTCACTGTGGAATCTCTATTTATTAATTAGTAGAGATTCTACATTGTTATCTAAAATTAAAAACTAATATAAAATTAGATTGAAATATATTAATCTTTATCGAGGTACAAACTTTCTAAAATTGGAATAAAAACAATTGCTATTGTTTTCTAAAAGATTACCTGAGGCAGCAGGAAATAATATACAGAGTGAACAAAGAACTAGAGAGAGACCAGACAGAGAGTGACAGATAACAGACAGAATTGTAGAAAGCACACTATGATGATGGATGAGTAAAACAGGGAATTGCTGCCCTTTCCCTCCTGAGACTCGAAATCTTCCATTATGCTGCTGCCAGAAAATACCATCAACTGCCATAAGCCATCAACATTTGCCCGAAGAACTCATCCCAGGGAGCACCAAGGTAGTCATCCAGATTTGACCAAAGTATTATTAGAATGAAAAAAAATTTTGTAAATCTTTAAAATGTCAAAAGTTAATTTTTATTAAGAATATTTTTTAACTGTTTCTTTAACCTGTTCTTTTAAATTATTTATAATGTTTTTCCTTTTGATAACTCAAGCTCACAATAATTTTTTAATATTTTTAATTGAATATGAATTTATTTGTTTTAAATTAATTTTAGCATGAGATTATTTCATGCTTTGATTTTTTTTTTTTGTATTTTGACAAGCTTCACTCGCGGGGGCTCAGAGTAATTTGCTAAGAGAGCAAACTATGTTTTATTAGAGGGAGTTCGGGAAAGAACAATTTAATTTTTAAATAAAATAATTTTGATCTATTTTATTTCGCAAGTGAAGTTATGTTGAATATATATATATATATTTCAAAATAAACATGCCGTAATTTTTGTAAATAGTTTTTTTATAGATTTCCCAGAATGAGATTCTATAATTTTATATTTCTGTAATTCAAAATAGAATAAAATATGCTATGGATTTGTTGACCTAGTAACAGCACCACTGGATAGCATCAGTTAATTATCATGCATTTTTTTAAGTTAGAAAAGAGGAAAGGGGGGATTTTTTCGAGAATTAAATTCCCTTATTTCTATATATATATATATATGTTTTTTTTTTGTTTTTTTTTGTATGTTAAATATTTATATAAAGTAGTTGTTTACGCAGGTTGTTCTCCATGCAGTATTATATCATTTTAAGGCTATTTAATTATAATTCATCCCTATTTAATAATTATAAGATTTCGGGTTAATAAAGAATGCTTGGAGTCTCATGAACAGACCTAAAATGGTCATAGATTTTGTGATTTGGAGTTAACTTCCGTTTTTCGCATATGCCTGTGAAACGGACAGCGTGTTTGAGATAGAATTGTTTTGTCAGAAGAATTCATACAGGCAAATATGAGGACTCTCTGTAATTCCTATCTCCTATCGATACATGGACATGACATGTGGACATATCGATTTTCCTTTTATTCTTTGTTGGAATAGACATACGAGTGTCCATAATCTGGTTCGTATTTTCTTACTTACGTTTCTTCTCTCCATTTTGCATTCATAAATTTATTAACCCGACATTATTTTGCTTTTATTTTGCCTATATAATACATAAGCCATAGGAAGATGATTCTACCAAAAGGATCTTCGACCTGAGTTATCGACTCTATTGTTCGTTTGCATAATTAGTTAAAATCGTTTGGTTTTGGCTAATTCATGGTATATTTTATTATATGTATGATTTTAGTTGTAAGTCCAACTAAAGTGAATGGTTTGCTTTGATAATTAACTGATAGATTTTTTTTATTATAATTGCTTACAGTTTTAAAGTTATTTATAAGCTATGCCAGCAAGGTCCACTAATGTCATAAAACATTAGTTGTTGAAAATCCAAATTATTAATTTTATAAAGATAAATCAAAATCTTTTTTTTTTCTATCTGTTAGTAGAGTAAGACGTCAAATTAGTCTTATAATCGTCTATTTAATTAATATATTTTCCAATAAAATGTTTTTTTTTAAATATTTTTGTAAAAAAAAAACAATAAAACAGTTATTCTTATATATGTGTGTTAGGCAGATGTTTAAACCTAACGCTATATTACAAGGTTGTAATAAATGTGCATGGGGAATTTTGAAATCCGTGGTCATTTAATTATGAAATAATTTTTGCTATTTAAAAAAAAAAAAAAGAATAAATGTAAACAAAATTAAAGATATACAAACTTCACAAAATAAATTGTACAAACCTAATAACGTCAATGCTGACTGCTAATATAAATAAAGTCGTTATGTAATCATATCATTATGAAGTTAATTTAAAATTTGTATTTTTTTTTTTTTTTTTGTTAAGAGCTTTGAGTTAAATTAATGTAAAATGTCAAATGATTATATATATATATATATAAAATGTCAAATGATTTATATATATATATATATATATAACTAAAACAAACTTCCAGTGTTCCCGAATCATTTATTAATTTTTATTTTAAATAAATTTTGATTTTTAAATATACCTATCAACCAATCACCCAAGTTTTCATTTAAATATAATAAAATTGAATCTCATGATTTAAGACCCACCTGCCGGCACAGTGAAAATAAAGTAATTTGATCGTATTGTCGAGAAAAGCCATTGATTAGATCTTTGACCTGGGGATATAGGTAAATAGGGCAGAGTTCACGATGTAACTGATTTATCGATCTTGTACATGGTTGGACTCAAGGTACTTTACCGGTATTCAGGGGTTTGTTGGATCGATGTGTATTTTTCAACAGGTACATATCAACATTTAATCATTAAATGTTGAGTTTTTTTTTAGACTTGAAAGTTTGACTGAAAGTATACATACTGCTTTCAACAATAACAATGAATTCCAACATTAAAAAATAAAATACATACATTGCCCTTTCCAGATGATGTATAATTTGACAAGAGCTGCAATAAATTCCAATATTTCATAATCTCTTAATAAACATTATAAACAACATTGGTATGCACCTGAATTATTTTATTCATCACAAGAAACAAATTTTCTGACTCGGTAAAATAATCCTAGTAAAAGTTTATGACTTTATTCTTTTAGTTTTTAGTACTTAATATAATTTTCATTAGACATTATCATTGATTTACCCTTGCTTGTCTATATTGTGATAATTAATCATTAAATATTGTTAAGTTATGCATTTAAATTACTCGTTTTTTTTATATGTGCGAATAGTAAAGTTTGTTGGTATATAAAACTATCCTCCTGATAAGAGATTTAAAATACATAAATTCTTTCATTTTAACTTTATTTTGCATAATATATATATATATATATATATATATATATATATATATATATATATATATATATATATATATATATACATATATATATATATATATATATATATATATGGTGACCCCTAACACTAACACTAACAATTACCCCGGGGTGCCAATTCTATGGATCATAGAATAAAATATTCATTCAATTTTACTTAAATTTACTCATGAGGCTCTTAATTGAAGATTTACCTAAACTAACTCAGTTAAAAGATACAGAGGTGAATGAGGTGTACAATGTACACTAGATATGGGAGAAAATATAATTACTAATAGGAATAAACATCTATTAATTTCTCTTCTAGAAAATAACTAAATTGGTAAATTATAACAGCTAAATTTAATTTAGTAATACTTTATATTTTACCTCCTCCCATCATCCATATATACTGAACAACCTCTACCACATTATACAATTAACTAACAACTAAAATAAAATAAAAGTAATATTTCAGAAATTGTAATGTATAACTCATTAAGTTTAAACTCAACTAAATTTATTATTAATAAATTTTAATTACACACTAATATAATCTGGCTAAATGAACTTATTGTTTAATCTAAAGGCTATATTAAAGACCTCAGGGAATTAACTTATAGTATGGCTTGATTTGATATTTCTGTACCCAGATTATTACTTCAACACTATAAAATAATATTATAAATCAAACAATATCCTAATTAAATACTTACAGTTAGATAATGAAAGAAACAGGGTACGTTTTGATTTCAATTCATCATCTAAACACAATTAAATAACAAAACCCTTTTAAAATGACCTGTAGGCAATAGGCATCTCATATAGCGCTTGAATCAAGGAAATCAACATCATCATCTTGAGATTTATTATCGTTAAATAAAATACAATTATATTGCATTAAATAAAATAAAGGTATAAGCATGTGTGGAAATGTAGAACACGAATGAATGTTAGAAGAAATTCCAAAATACAAATTTAAATAAAGAAATATTTATTAATCAATAAAAAAAAAATAGTTAGATCAACATTTATCTTCTTTTGGTGGTGCTGATACCAATCCAATAAAAAACTTAAGATCCTTAGGAACAACTCATACATAGGATATAACATCATATAACCCATTAATTTTATATATCTGCTACATTTTATTCCTTAATGTAATTAATAACTTGATAACATCTGTCTGAAAATATTAAATGAATTTAATAATTTCCTATTATTTATTGTGAACAATGACTATTTAGCTATTAAGGATTTCTGGTGGACTGATATAAGATAAACTAATAAATATAGCTTTACACTTTAACAAATAATTACAAATATATATATATATATATTGTAACGAACGGGTTCGAATACACGCATATGTAAAATATGACATGATTGATAGTGTTAATGTAGGGACCATGTATAAACAAATAAATAAAAGAATATATGTAAACGGTCAATCGAACCCGGTTACAAGTAATGTAGATATAGCGTATGTGTGAGTATAAAAATACATAGTTAGTATCGGAAAGGGGTTGCAATCACTTATATATGTAGAGCTGTATAAAGAGCAATTAATTATTCTTAGATAGATTTTATTCACATAGTTTTTTTTTGAGTTTATTAATAATTTTGGTAACACGTGTTTTCTTTTGTTGAGTCACCTTGTGAACATGTGAGGACTGAAATAGGATGAGTGAATTGCTGTAGGCAGTTTGGTAATAACTGGCGCCGGGAAGGCAGAAAACTGGTCTGTGGATATAGTTTTTTTTTTGTGTTGAAGAACAATGGAAGGACTGGTCAGCGGCGTAGGAATATGCAGAAAGATTTTGAAGAGTTAAAGGTGAATACAAAGGAACTTTTTTTTTGTCTTGCGCTCGAGTGGAGAAAAGAGAAAGAAAAAAAAAAGAAGAGAAGCGGCTTGAATCCTAACAAGGAGGACGCAAAGATTTTTTCTTAAGAAGTTTTAATATTTTTTGTCAGAAAATGGCGGGGTAATTGGATTGTGCGCTAGTCGTTACTCGACTCCGAGGATACTCGTCATGAATTCACCTGACCGGACTTGCGAACTGTCATAATAAATCAAGAGATTTTGTTCCATAGAGGAAATGTTGACCAAAATCGTCCGAGATTTAGACCTTTGCGAAAGAGTACACCAACTACTCCACCTCTGAAACCTGTTGCCGGACCTAACGACCATTGGAACTGTTTGCCATCCGTGAGATCCACCAGATCAAGTTCGTGGCCAGACGTCAATACAGACTTGTTTAATCGCGTGAATCCAGGTAAAGTGACACATCACCAACTATTTTCAGTATATGTATCTCAATAAAGAATTCGTGTTACCTCAGTTAATTGCTATATTAAAATTTTATATTTAAAGTTAGATATATGACTATATTAATCATACTGCTCACATATATATGTATTTGCATTATTTGGTGTGTGGATGAATGAGCGTGATATATGTGTGTGTATGATAATGGATGGCCTGAGTGTTTGCATGGCAATCATATATGTAGGTTAGAAGAGATTTATTGGGAGGGTATATGATCAAGTAGAATAAATCCCGTCAGACCCGGGTTAGATTAAGGATTTCGAGCTTTAAGCTATCGTAAAAATAAATGTATGCGTAGGACAGTGTTGGTTAATTTATAGCCTTGTTCTCTAGATAGACAGATGTCCCCAACCTTGAGATTGAGATAGTTTGGTGCGTCACCACATCAGATAGATATCAGAACCTATATATATGTTTTCGAGGAGGTAATTCCTACCTACTGGTAAGATTGGCGCGTGAGATGGGTTCAAACCATGCTCATAAATACCTCTCGTCGAAGCTTCGAGTGAGAGTCCATAATGGAGGAATATAGATATGTCGGTGGGTGTTATAATATATATATATATTATTCAACATTTACTGAATATCAATTATTTTCTAACTAAATTTCTAACAACAACATAATTACTATTCTAAACATTACATAAGTTATGATTTTGCATTGTTATTTTTAATTATCTGAAATAACTCCAAATAAGGGAATTTACCTTGAATAATCTGAAATTATCTTACCAGAGAAAATAATCACTTTTGTTAATCAAATGCAGTTTTGCTTTGTAGTTTTAAGTAAAAATATACCATTAAATCTAGGTTTTGCTTTGCCAAATATAAATCAGTCTTGGTGCTCATCAACCAATATCCTGTCCTAGCTTAATTATTTATGCAAATATGATCTAAGAATAAAATCAATGAAATAAAATTTAAATAACTACTGCAAATATTTTACAATGATAAGGGAAAAATTCTACATTAATGATCGATTTTTTTTTTTATATTCAATTAAATTTAATAATCTGTGCATGTATCTGTCTTATACGGTGTGTTAAATACAATAATTAAATAATGTAAATAAATCCAATCGGTTTTCTTATGATGTTTCAAATATAATCATAATACGGTTGGAAGTGAAGATCAATCAATCTTTATTCATCAACTATAGTACAGTTGCTTTATAAGACACCAGACTTTCCTTTTATTCTTCCTTTTATCACAAACTATCAACACTAGGCTATAGCATGAGCTGGAAAATATCTAATACTCAGATGGGATAACAGATTTATAATTCAAATAGGTAAATATAACAACCACTACCAAGTCTATCTTTAAGACTAAATAATTGGTGGAACAACACACCACCAAATGAAAACTAAGAATATACAGCCCTATAGCTTCATACATATCTAATTCTATATATCAAATACAAATGGAGGACTTACTCTACTCCTATCAAAAATATGCTCCAATACATGGAGAAGAAAAGGAATATTCAATTCAATATACTACATTGCTCTACACCAGGTGAATTACCCACATTAAATACTCATCTAACAAATATAACGATTTAATCCCATAAAATATTGTAAACATTGCAAAACTTTATAACATATAGCCACAAAAATACCTATCATTCTGTCATAATAAAGAAATAATAATTCTTTTTTTGAACAACTTCTTAATTCTCCAAAATTGATTGATCATCCCAATTCCTCCCGAATCCGATTGACCTAAAGCCACTTTCAATGGCAATTACACACTTATAAATAAGTTTTATAATAGACACACACACGCGCATATGAGCATAAGAGATACAGATAATTTAAAATCGTGGTGTACAAAGAATCATTGTTAAAATATTAATGATTATTATTAGAATTGGCAAAGAATAAAGATCTCATATCTGATAACATTTCAGATTTGGTAACGTTCAAACGTCCATTTGAAAATAAATATTAGTTACTAAGCGAAGTAAGACGAATAATAATTCTTTTTAATATACTATAATGCACTTATATTGGCACAACTCAGTAGCTGAATTAAACATAAGTAAATAATGAAATTATATGTCATAAACAAAATAGCTATTGAAAATAATTATTTGCTACTAATGAAACGAAGTACACTCGGTAAGATTTGATATAATTAACTCTTTTTTTTCTTTTAACTAATTGCTCACCCCCTTTTGAATGGACTCTTCCACTCGTTATTTTTTTGTGTGTGTGGGAGTTATCAACACACGCACAACCAAACTTATGTTATTAAACAATAATAATAAAATAAAATTACCAGCACAATATATTCTCCTATTATGCTATTGGAGATGTTCTGGTAGAGATAATACAATAAGGATACATATAATAAATATATTCAAAATAATAACACATTCTTTAACTAATATTATCTACTAAATATACCATTACATAAAATAAAGTTCTCTTCTTTCTCCTTTCTGAACAAAATGAGACACAAGTTTATAAAAGTTTTCACATGACGGTCCTTGTCATGTCTCCAAATAGTAAGGGAAAATAATTGGACTGCACAAAACAAATAGGAAACATTAAACGCAAAGAAGAATGTATTGATGCATCCAATAAAACACTTCCTGCAGGAGAAATAAAATAAAATTTGTTGACATCGTAAAAGCATATTCAATGTTTTTAGTTTTCACTAATGAATCGCAATTAATGTTGGAAATAACAGACTTCCTTAATGAACAATATGTTCTTCTTTTTTTTAAATATACGTAAATTAAAAGTTGGTATTTTCCTCCTAAGATATCCGAAATATTTAACCACACTTTTATACAGCCATTCATAATAGGTACGAGAATTAATAACATTTACTGACACAAACCTGTTGGCACTATTAATATAGTAGCGCCACTTAATTTATGTTTTGATAATTTCTTTCCTGTCACTATTTTAGAAAGCACATAATGATTAAAACATACTTAAGGATACTTAATTTTATATCCTTCATTTTAATGATGAAATATAGACAATTAAGGTGCTAGTTCAGATATATGATAATAAAGTTGCATATTTCTTGCATATATTTTAAATATTAAATTTTCTTCTATACTTAACATGGAATTTACACATAACAGTTTTAATAATATTCAACGAAAGTTCATATTTTTCCAATACACACCCGCAAGACGCCGTAAATTTCCTCTTCCTACTATAATTAGAGTTTTTATATTTAATTGTAATACAATAATTAAATACCATTTTCTTCTTCCCTGTTAACTTTAAATTTAAATAAAGCAATTTAAAAGTTCTATTAAGTTTTCCCATTTTCCTTAAGTAAATAATAATTTCTATTAAATAACTAAATAAACACTTACACGCATTTTGGTTAACGTCGGAATAGTTTAAACAGTCGGGTGGGAGCGAACTGACATATCTTCTGTGGTTTACGTACGCATTTCGCGAACAAACAATGCAATTAAAGTTTTAAGATTGCACTTTGAAATAAAATATATATATATAACTTTGTTATTAAACTTTGCTAACAATAATTACTAGTTATAGTTGTACTGGTTCACTATAACGGTTTTCCATAAAAGTTTTAATTAACTGCCTTTTGAAGCAATAGTGAAATGCCCACTTGGAATGTAATAGTAGAATGGCCTCTTAAGTAATAACAACGGAATGCCCCCTGAAAGTAGCAAGTACTGACTTTTATAACCTTTTTACAATAATAATTACATCATAGGGCTATCTCCCAATTATTCGCGATAATGTTACATCATTAGAAAATAATTGTCAATTACTCCGCCCACCGCCCGATCTGATTACATATGCAAAACCGGAGACAGTTAAAAAAAAAAAAAATATTACATTAATAATTAAATGTTTTTAAAGCAGTATAATCAAGTTAATGACAATAACTTTAATAAATGAAATATTTTTCATTATTGGTCATTATATAATTCGCTTGTCCATAATTTACTGATATATTTTAAATGTAATTAAGTTAGTTTTTTTTTTTTTAAAACACTGTTATTGCTACAATTAAATATTTGAAAGTAATATGGGATATTTAATGACTTAATGAAACACGTGAGCTAAAAATGAAGTTGGACAATGCATGAATGTTTTAGTATTAGTATGCTATAATATTATACCGATACTAATTAAAATGATAATGTGAATAATGATGAGTGAACTATGTCCTGCTGTTTATGCTATATGTTTTAAATGTACATAACAAATGGACCAGAAAATCATTCAAATAAAACTGACTACTGCCTTAAGAGCTAATAAACCAAGTAAATATCAACTTAAACTATATTGATTATATACAAAACAAGCCACCCCCTTTATTCTATTAATGACTATACCCTAAAATAATACCAAACATTAAAAAAAATCTTTTAATTACACCTGCACCTACTATTGACTATATTCTTAAGTAAGAATAAAAGGTTTTAACAATTTCACGCTATTTCATTTTTTTTTCAAGAGGTATTGCATCAGATAACAATGACTACTTCTGGTGCCAAACCAGAAGGTCACAATATATATATATATATATATATATATATATATATATATATATATATATATATATATATATATATATATATATATATATATATATATATATATATATATATATATATATATATATATATATATATATATATATATATATATATATATATATATATATTGTACATATACATATAGTATTCAATTATTTAAAAAAAAAAAAAAATTTTTTTTTATTCTTTTATACATACAGAGATTTATATGTATAGATTTATTATTATGAATAAGCAGTTCTTTTTTTTTTTTGTGATTTATTATATAATATTTTTTTATTATTAAATAATATGTGTTAAATTTATTTAACTTTCATTTTGTTAAAATAGAGTAAATCAGAAAAGTGTGAAACAGGGCAATTAAAATTGTTAGATTAGGAGATAAAAGAAATGTACACGTGTGAAACAATGAATAGATCTGTACAAACACAAAGATGCTTTTACACTTATTTCTGATGGTTATAGATGGCCAGCTTTGTTGTTATCTGTATCTTAAGATTATTTTTACAAAAGAGGTGCTTTGATGTAGATGATAGCGATCAATTTTAAGTTAAACTTGTGAAGCTTTGATTTTTTTTTTAAGATAAAGATTTCCAGATGTTTTTTTTTCTTTGGTTGAAATTCACGATATAAATGACTAAAACAATTTTTTTAATCAGTCAGTAATAAATTTCTTTAGAGAGATGATCAGTTAATCATAAATTTTTTTAGAGAGATGATCAGTCAGTCATAAATTTTTTAGAGAGAGATGATCAGTTAAATTATTATTATTATTTTGAGACTCAACTCAGTCGGTCCTTCCTTGTTATTATTCTTAAGCAGAAATGTAAGCGGGGATTTTTTTTTTAAAAGAGAGTGAACGCTTTAATTTTTTTTTCTCACTCTTTGAAAGTTGAAAAAAAAAGAGCAAATGAAATGTGCGTTGATATAAAGCAATTTCCAGCAATAGGAAAGAAGAGGATAGAAATGGAACAAGATTGAATTTATTATAAGCTAGTAATAATTATAAAAATGATATTAACATATTTGGTTATGCATAAGACTATGCCTCTGCATTGCTAAACCATTTTTTCTGCTTCCTGATTAATACAGAATGAGTCAAAATCGCTGATCTGTCTATGAAATCATGTATCCAGTAATAACCAACAAAATGATAAATTTTGAAGCCAACCACGCAAGCTATATGGAATGCTTTGTTCCTAGTTCATGTCTTATTAAAAGCTCACTGCCTTCGAACCAATGGAGAAGGGGAAATAGGAGGAAAAGAAAATTTAAAACAGCTATGTAGAACCAAGTTTGAAGCCATAAATCAAATTTTTGTTGATTTACCTCAATCATCTAAAGTGTCGACAGCAATTATTTTTTTAAAGAAGAGAAACAAGCAAATCCACTGGTACCTACTTATTCAAAGTACTTATAATAATTTTTTTTAAATGGTAGAAGGAAGCCAATCAACAGTGAATAATAATGGAATTGAAGAAACAAGAAAGTCAATTGATTCAGCATTATCTTAAAAGTATCTGCAATAACTTTCTTTTTTTTGTTGTTGTTGGTGGTGAGCAAAGAAAAGCAGTCTAAAATTCAAATTCAGGACATTAATAAGAAGTAAAAAGTAGACGGGTAAATATGAACTTTCTTTAACCGATTTTATTCTTTTACTTATTAAAAGTAAACCTTAATTTACTGGTCAAAGCAATTTTCTTTTTTGATACAGAAACATTAAAGACTTGTTTATCTATAGTTATTTGCAATATCTCACAACATAGCACAAACATAGTTTAAATCTTTAAACTTAAATTTTTCCTTATTTTTTTTTATTATATATTGTAATGTTGAAATGTTTTTTTTAATTGTTCTTCAGTTGTTAATGATAATGAACAACCTATAGATATATGCATTTATAATGTTTTTTATTTTTATTTTATCTTGTTGCATATTAAAAATTAATATATGTATTTTATTTTCTTTCGCTATAAGGTTGCAAAAGAGAAAAGATATTTTTATATATGTGATTTTTGGGGTATACATTTTAAACATATATGTTAACATTACCGAATGCGTGAATGTGTAACTGTTTATCCAAACACATCAAAGAATAGGTTATATATGATTAGTTTAAAATAGTAAATTAAAAAGTAGGGCATTACATTTGAATGGAAATGAAATAACATATACAAGTTACACCTGAAATTTATTTTATGATATGATAAGTAAGAAAAGTCTTAAATAAGCATTTATAGAATATGTATTTTTTTTTAATATTGATTTAAGTCAGCTTATTTTGAGATATCAAGAAAGATGACAAACCTATATATTAAGTTTGTTTGCATATACTTATATAAATTTTTTTTATTAATTTTTATATAAATTTTTATATTAATCATCCATTTATTTAATTGTCGATTTGACTTTAAAGAAGGAAAGAAAGAGTAGTAGTGTTAATAAAATATAATTATATATCTTAATTGGTTTCCGAGTTATTATTAAGAATATTGTGTTTTGTTTTGTTTTTTTTGTCTTAATTCTATCATTTTAATTCATCATCATTGCTCGCAGTTATTAAGTATTACCATTCGTATATATTGAGCAATCACTTGCAAATATTAAGCGTCCTCAAAATAATAGGTAAACTAGAATGTTGATATTTAAGTATTTAAGGATTATGCTTGAGAATAACCAAATTTTGATAATTATAGTTCAACATAGAAAGCTAAAATTGTGTTGTGTCCATGAATTTAGATCATCCTCATCAAAGATGGATATCATGTTATTAGTTAAAAATGTTTCAAATAATACTATATAAAAGTTATGATCGCCATCAATCATCATTAATAAATTATAATCATTAAATTTAATGTTTAGCGTAATGAATATGTTTTAGTAAATAGGGGTTTATAGAAAATTGAATATTATGCAAAGAGATTCATGATGATCAATCATCACCATTAGTATTATTAAATCCCAGTATGAAATATGATAATTTTAATAGATGCCTATAAGTTTATAAAGATGAATTTATTGTTGTGAGTTTATTGATAAGCCATGGCTGGTATCATCATCACTATTATAATCATTATTATGATATCACTATTATAATCATTATTATGATATCACTATTATCATCATCATCATTATTACCTTTATTGTGATAAATAATTTAGTTAAATGGCCATCAATATCAATAATGGTCTTCACATGCTTGTTTGGAAGCCATTAATAGGATTATACATGTCTGTTCATCAATATACGCTAATGAGCTAGCAATGTCTATAAGAATCTTTGATCTATGGTATAAACTTTGGTAATATAGGGATCCTGTAATTTTATCAATATAGATAAAATGTAAGAATGTCATTTTTGTTCAAAAGTCATCCAAGTCATGTGTAATAAATATGTACTGAATGAGTTTGAACTCAAGTACACTATAAATAGATACTTATCTAGATTGAAAACAATCTAGTGGAGCTCTTGGGAAAACACATGTACTTAGCTAAACTGAATAAAGAGTGATATCATCCCTTTCCAACTTCATAATATTAGTTTTATAAAATATATTTTTTTATAAGTTGTCATGAATAGCACCCGTGTGTGCATATGACCATGAATGGTCTTATATATTTGGAAAGAAGGATAGGAAGGATTCATTGTTAGAAGAACCTAGTATTGGAGATAAGCATAAGGCACTCCAGAAATATCACAGTGGGTACTTTTATTCAGTTGCTATATTTAATATAATTTTATTAGATGACAATGTCCAGTATGTTTTACTGTTCGAATGACTGCCCCAATATATAAATAAATACCAAGAATCTTTAATGCTGATATTTTCTTTGTCTATGCTATGATGAATTGATATAGTTACAAATTATAGTTACAAATACATATCTTTTATATTAATTTAATAATTACAAATACATATTTATAATAATTGATAAATATTGTTACAAATGGAAATTTATAAATAATTGTTACAAATGGCGCCCAACGTGGGGCTGGAAATAAGCCAAATAATGGCTTGAAATACCCCACATACATGAGAGATGGATAGTATATAGTGATGACAGATGTATAGTTTAAAAAAAAAAAGAATTTTTTTTTCTGTGCAATTTTTTTATTATTATTAGTGTATACAAATATTTTGGCCTGATGTTTAGATGATGATGATTACTGTTATTGCATTTTTGATGATGATAAATGAATACAGTCATTATAGAGCTTAGTTTCAATTTTTAAAATATAATGATATCACAACTTATAATGTGTTAAAGTTAATAACACTGTTTTTTTTATATATATTTTGCTTATCAATTAAATAAGCATAGAAATATTAATAGCCTTGAAGTGTGGAATAATAATTTTGTTCATATTTGAAAAGTTTGTGTTATAGAAAATTTATGATTTTGGAGGTTGGATTGGATATTTGATTGTTGGAGTTTGGTTGGTTGTGTTACGGTTGTGATGATGGATGGAGAATTTTTGTCATTGCCTTGAGAATGTGATGTATTCATGCCACTGGTGATTGATTTATCTCATTCACTGCTCCAACCCAGATTATAATATCAGTTGTTTTATCATGAAGCAGTTAACAGTAGGCCTGCCATGATTTCGCCTCTAAGACTCCAGAGAGAGCAAGGCATAATTTTTCTGATACATAATATTTCGCCTCTAAGACTCCAGAGAGAGCAAGGCAGTATTTTGTTTTACTGATATATAATTGTTGCCTCTAAGACTTTAAAAAAATAAGCAAGGCAGTATTTGACAAATTAAAGCCCCTAAGACTTGGAAGTAAGCAGGGCAATGCAACAATGTTTGCAATAAACTATTATGGGTTGTAGTAGCTTAGAGTGATTGAATTGGGGTGATCATCTGAGTGTTCATGGAGCATTGTGTGCTTTAAGTGCAGTGATTGAATTCTTTTGTCTATCTCATGATTGTGAATTGCTAATCATTCTTTTGGCTGTCAATATCTGTCAGATCTCTAGAAGGATAGATGAGTATATAAATGACTTGAGACATGAACTCTGTTATAAATCTAGCACATATGTTATATAAGTAATTTTTCTTTTTTGCTTAGTGTATTAAAAAGGGCATAGAGAGAGTTAAGTTTTATAAAAGCATGAAAAACTAGATAAATGATGGCATAAAAAGGACACACCAATACAGAGATAGCTTTTTTAAAAATAAATGTTTTAAATAGTACTATGACCTCATACTTTATCAATCATATATAGGTAAAGAAAAAAGAGTGATGATGGAGGTTAAGTTAATTAAAGGCACTAAAGATATAGATAGATTGATGGGGAGAATTATGGCTGAGAAAGAGTGGTTGAAAATTTTAAGGTATATGAGGATAGATAAAGGTGTTTGACTCTGGATGTATAGGAAATCAGGAAGCAGAACAATAAATCAGAACAGAATAAATCAGAATATACTAAATCAAACAGAAATAAGTAATATAAATATTTTATAAATTTATGATGGAGCCAGAAAAGGAATTAACTATTGAGGGAATGGAAGTAGAGAAGCAAAGCCCTCCAGAGTGGATGCAAATTTTCTTGAACCAAATGAATCAGAAATTTGATCATCAATCACAAGAGATGAAGAAAATGAAAGAGGGCATAAACCAAATGAGGCGAGAGATAAATCAGAAATTTGATGAACAATCTCAAAGGCTAGATAATAAACTAGAACAACAAGCTCAGGAAATGAAGCTAGATATAAGTCAACAAACTCAAAAAATAGAAAACCTAGGAAGAAATATATGTAAGGCATGGACAGCCAGTCAAGAGAAATGGGATGTAAAGATATGTATGATAGAAGTCAAGAGTTGTGTGACTGTAATCAAGCTATATGAAAATGATGAGGTAGCTGCTGTTCAAGAACAATGTAATCCCAAAGAGGATATATACAGTGAGATACATAACCTAGAAATAAAGGTAGCCACTGTACAGGAACAAATTGACCTCAGGAAAGATGTAGTCAGTAAAGCTAGTTTCTTAGAATTAAAGATAGCTGCTGATGTATATGCCCCAGTAAATGTAGCAGACAAGTTTGAGACATTGGGAGCTACCAAAAGGATAGCTGAAAGTTATCATAGAGAGGAGGAGAGCTATGGCTATAAAGTCTCCAATATGAGAATGGGAACAAACCAGTTAGGCAGACAATTTCCCACAAAACCTGGCAAACCAAACATAGGAATGCCTGGGAATATATATATGATAGTGGATGATGTGCACTCTCCAATGAGAGTGGCAGACCTATTGGATGCCCTGGGAGTTGCAGAAAGGAAAATGAAAGGTTATTCTAGGATGGAGGAGAGATATAGTTATAAGATCTCCACCATTAGGATTATAAACAACCAATTAGGCCGACACTATCCCATGAAACCTAGCAAACCAAACATAGGTAGGCCTGGGAATGATTCCCATCACCAAATGCAAAATAGAGACCCGCAGAAGCATACATTCAAAAAAGTTCTATAATATATATGAAGGGCCATTCATGCTCAAGGAAAGAAAGGGGGAAAATGCATTTGTACTAGAATCATCAGAAGGAGTAAAAGGCACATATAATGTACGTAGCCTAAAACCAATGGCACTCATGACCTAAGCAATTTTTTTTTATATATTCAAAAATTTTTTTTTTGTTTGGGGGTGAGGCAAAATGTACATATACATACAGTATTCAATTATTTAAAAAAAAAAAAAAAAATTTTTTTATTCTTTTATACATACAGAGATTTATATGTATAGATTTATTATTATGAATAAGCAGTTCTTTTTTTTTTGTGATTTATTATATAATATTTTTTATTATTAAATAATATGTGTTAAATTTATTTAACTTTCATTTTGTTAAAATAGAGTAAATCAGAAAAGTGTGAAATAAAAAAATTGTTAGATTAGGAGATAAAAGAAATGTACACGTGTGAAACAATGAATAGATCTGTACAAACACAAAGATGCTTTTACACTTATTTCTGATGGTTATAGATGGCCAGCTTTGTTGTTATCTGTATCTTAAGATTATTTTTACAAAAGAGGTGCTTTGATGTAGATGATAGCGATCAATTTTAAGTCAAACTTGTGAAGCTTTGATTTTTTTTTAAGATAAAGATTTCCAGATGTTTTTTTTTTCTTTGGTTGAAATTCGCGATATAAATGATTAAAACAATTTTTTTAATCAGTCAGTAATAAATTTTTTTAGAGAGATGATCAGTTAATCATTAATTTTTTTAAAGAGATGATCAGTCAGTCATAAATTTTTTAGAGAGAGATGATCAGTTAAATTATTATTATTATTTTGAGACTCAACTCAGTCGGTCCTTCCTTGTTATTATTCTTAAGCAGAAATGTAAGCGTGGATTTTTTTTTTAAAAGAGAGTGAACGCTTTAATTTTTTTTTTCTCACTCTTAGAAAGTTGAAAAAAAAAAAAGAGCAAATGAAATGTGCGTTGATATAAAGCAATTTCCAGCAATAGGAAAGAAGAGGATAGAAATGGAACAAGATTGAATTTATTATAAGTTAGTAATAATTATAAAAATGATATTAACATATTTGGTTATGCATAAGACTATGCCTCTGCATTGCTAAACCACTTTTTCTGCTTCCTGATTAATACAGAATGAGTCAAAATCGCTGATCTGTCTATGAAATCATGTATCCAGTAATAACCAACAAAATGATAAATTTTGAAGCCAACCACGCAAGCTATATGGAATGCTTTGTTCCTAGTTCATGTCTTATTAAAAGCTCACTGCCTTCGAACCAATGGAGAAGGGGAAATAGGAGGAAAAGAAAATTTAAAACAGCTATGTAGAACCAAGTTTGAAGCCATAAATCAAATTTTTGTTGATTTACCTCAATCATCTAAAGTGTCGACAGCAATTATTTTTTTAAAGAAGAGAAACAAGCAAATCCACCGGTACCTACTTATTCAAAGTACTTATAATAATTTTTTTTAAATGGTAGAAGGAAGCCAATCAACAGTGAATAATAATGGAATTGAAGAAACAAGAAAGTCAATTGATTCAGCATTATCTTAAAAGTATCTGCAATAACTTTCTTTTTTTGTTGTTGTTGGTGGTGAGCAAAAAAAAGCAGTCTAAAATTCAAATTCAGGACATTAATAAGAAGTAAAAAGTAGACGGGTAAATATGAACTTTCTTTAACCGATTTTATTCTTTTACTTATTAAAAGTAAACCTTAATTTACTGGTCAAAGCAATTTTCTTTTTTGATACAGAAACATTAAAGACTTGTTTATCTATAGTTATTTGCAATATCTCACAACATAGCACAAACATAGTTTAAATCTTTAAACTTAAATTTTTCATTATTTTTTTTTATTATATATTGTAATGTTGAAATGTTTTTTTTTTTAATTGTTCTTCAGTTGTTAATGATAATGAGCAACCTATAGATATATGCATTTATAATGTTTTTTATTTTTATTTTATCTTGTTGCATATTAAAAAATTAATATATGTATTTTATTTTCTTTCGCTATAAGGTTGCAAAAGAGAAAAGATATTTTTATATATGTGATTTTTGGGGTATACATTTTAAACATATATGTTAACATTACCGAATGCGTGAATGTGTAACTGTTTATCCAAACACATCAAAGAATAGGTTATATATGATTAGTTTAAAATAGTAAATTAAAAAGTAGGGCATTACATTTGAATGGAAATGAAATGACATATACAAGTTACACCTGAAATTTATTTTATGATATGATAAGTAAGAAAAGTCTTAAATAAGCATTTATAGAATATGTATTTTTTTTTAATATTGATTTAAGTCAGCTTATTTTGAGATATCAAGAAAGATGACAAACCTATATATTAAGTTTATTTGCTTATACTTATATAAATTTTTTTTATTAATTTTATATAAATTTTTATATTAATAAACCATTTATTTAATTGTCGATTTGACTTTAAAGAAGGAAAGAAAGAGTAGTAGTGTTAATAAAATATAATTATATATCTTAATTGGTTTCCGAGTTATTATTAAGAATATTGTGTTTTGTTTTGTTTTTTTTTGTCTTAATTCTATCATTTTAATTCATCATCATTGCTCGCAGTTATTAAGTATTACCATTCGTATATATTGAGCAATCACTTGCAAATATTAAGCGTCCGCAAAATAATAGGTAAACTAGAATGTTGATATTTAAGTATTTAAGGATTATGCTTGAGAATAACCAAATTTTGATAATTATAGTTCAACATAGAAAGCTAAAATTGTGTTGTGTCCATGAATTTAGATCATCCTCATCAAAGATGGATATCATGTTATTAGTTAAAAATGTTTCAAATAATACTATATAAAAGTTATGATCGCCATCAATCATCATTAATAAATTATAGTCATTAAATTTAATGTTTAGCGTAATGAATATGTTTTAGTAAATAGGGGTTTATAGAAAATTGAATATTATGCAAAGAGATTCATGATGATCAATCATCACCATTAGTATTATTAAATCCCAGTATGAAATATGATAATTTTAATAGATGCCTATAAGTTTATAAAGATGAATTTATTGTTGTGAGTTTATTGATAAGCCATGGCTGGTATCATCATCACTATTATAATCATTATTATGACATCACTATTATAATCATTATTATGATATTATTATCATCATCATCATTATTACCTTTATTGTGATAAATAATTTAGTTAAATGGCCATCAATATCAATAATGGTCTTCACATGCTTGTTTGGAAGCCATTAATAGGATTATACATGTCTGTTCATCAATATACGCTAATGAGCTAGCAATGTCTATAAGAATCTTTGATCTATGGTATAAACTTTGGTAATATTGGGATCCTGTAATTTTATCAATATAGATAAAATGTAAGAATGTCATTTTTGTTCAATAGTCATCCAAGTCATGTGTAATAAATATGTACTGAATGAGTTTGAACTCAAGTACACTATAAATAGATACTTATCTAGATTGAAAACAATCTAGTGGCGCTCATGGGAAAACACATGTACTTAGCTAAACTGAATAAAGAGTGATATCATCCCTTTCCAACTTCATAATATTAGTTTTATAAAATATATTTTTTTATAAGTTGTCATGAATAGCACCCATGTGTGCATATGACCATGAATGGTCTTATATATTTGGAAAGAAGGATAGGAAGGATTCTTTGTTAGAAGAACCTAGTATTGGAGATAAGCATAAGGCACTCCAGGAATCTCACAGTGGGTACTTTTATTCAGTTGCTATATTTAATATAATTTTATTAGATGACAATGTCCAGTATGTTTTACTGTTCAAATGACTGCCCCAATATATAAATAAATACCAAGAATCTTTAATGCTGATATTTTCTTTGTCTATGCTATGATGAATTGATATAGTTACAAATTATAGTTACAAATACATATCTTTTATATTAATTTAATAATTACAAATACATATTTATAATAATTGATAAATATTGTTACAAATGGCAATTTATAAATAATTGTTACAATATATATATATATATATATATATATATATATATATATATATATATATATATATATATATATATATATATATATATATATATATATATATATATATATATATATATATTTGAAACAGACAGATCGAAGAATCGATCTTAGTTTCATGGTTGTCATTTAAGAACGGTAATTCTAAACCACTATTTACCCGCAATGAGACTTTTTCTATTCCAAGCCACATAAATTTTAAGTTATTTATTTAGTGTTTGTTTAAAAAGAATTTAATGTAAAGAGTATGAGTATAAATGTCACAAATCATGATAGATAATATCCGTGTGTGTGTGGTTTGTGGATTTATATTAGCTCAATTTAAAAGTTTCAATTGCGTGTATATTTTCTTTAAATTTAAATTTTGCAAATTATACAAAGTCATTTAAAAATGCTGATCAAAAGTCACATTCCTTTGATCAGTATTTTTAATCAAACTCTTACTTGTACAAAATGTATAGATAATTAATTTGTACTTCGAAAAATTAAGATAATGAATTTATATTTTTGTATTCATGAATTCCGATGTAATTGTTTTGTCAATTTAGATTCATGTATTAAATTTAAAAATAAATGAAAACCGAACAATGGAAATGAGAAACATAGAACTCTTATCAAGAAAGGCAAATGCGATTGTATAGTCAAAAACTGGCTATTGCTGGAGGCCGGGAAAATCATAGGAGGCAGGGTCATGAACAAAAACTAGGCAGAAAGGTCAACCATAGCCATCTTAGATATAAGATAGACACTCTAACTTTTGACTTGGCTGTGCTTAGATCGTCTCAAGCTACAGCAAAGTAGTTATTCCAGAGAAATCACTTCAACCATTATTAAGAAGTTGCCCGGTAAACTTTAATAATGATGGGCTAAGTCCAAGAAACTGATCCCTGTTCTGCCAATTTAAATCTTTCGTACCGCTGATCTGTAATGTTTTCCGTGCTTCCAGTCTTCCAAATTCCAACATTTAAATTAACCATGCCATTCTAAGAAATTCAAAATGCGTGCCTACGTTCTCCATACATATCACCGCAAGAAGAAAAGCCGGACGAAGAAAGAATGGTAACTTTTGTTACATGAACTTTTTAACTTTCTTCTCAGTAATAATTTTAAAGTTAATCTGTTAACCTACTTAATTGCATGTAAATTTTTTGTTTTCCATTTGAAAATGTTACCCAAAAACACTCTTTTTATTATTATTATTATTAATGTTTTGGAAGTTACTTTCGTATTTCTTCAGTTTCGACATAAGCTTACATAAATCTCAAATACAGATATTCAGCCTTTTTCTAACTATGGGTTATAAGCAGGAAGCTAATTTTCCTTTTCTTAGGTGAGATCACGGCATACTTACTAATACTTCTGCTACTGTCAGTATTTTGCACTCTTTCACGCACAAAAAATCGCTCTCAAAGCCATATAAAATATTTAAATTTAATTTTGACGTATGTACGTGTACTACATATTTTAAGTGTGTGTTTTAAAGATTATTATTTAGATTTATGTTTATTTAATCATACTTTTAATAAAATTATTTATTTGTTCATCTACTTAGTTGATTTTGTTTTCTGTTGCTACCTTTTCAATTCACTGAACAAAACATAGATCTCATTTGCTTGATTGAGCTAGTCCAGCACATTCGATTCGCATATCCTGTAACCCCTTCAAAATAAATGTCTAGTTCCCAAATTTCGAACTAGTGGCTCCCTGGTGGTCAGTCTATGCGAGTCTAAAGCTTTTGTTCGGTATATAGGATAGTAATTTTTGGCGCAACCAAACGTGGGAGCCGATATTAAAACTTTACGTGAGATGTTTTGTTTGGGTGGTTGGGAAGAATAAACAGAAATGGTAGGCGAAAATGGGTGAAATAAAGTTAGTGGTAGAATAGAAGTCGATGGAAAGATGCAGGTAGTTTCAGATCTGTCCGTATTGTATGTTTTGATATTCAAAAAGAGTTTATTAATTAGTTCGTCATTCGTAAAGTTTTTTTTAAAAAAGTAAAGAGTTTAAGTTTGCTTTGTAAAAATAAAATAAAGTTAGCTGTTGAAGATAAAAAAAAAACCGTTAATAAACAGATTTAAAAGAAAAGTTCCGTTGGTAATTTGAAAAAAATAATTAGATTGCATCAGGGCTAAGTTTATTTAGAAAATGGAAGCTAAAGAAGAAAACGATAGGGAGGTAGGTTGGGAAGAGAGCCCAGTTTCATTTAAACACCCCCAGATAGTAGAAAAAGAAGAGAGCGAGACACAGACAATGATGAAGATGATGATAGAGTTGATAATAGAAATGAAACAAACTCAGCAAGCCGAGATGAGAGAAATACGACAGGAGTTGCTGGAAATGAACCAAAATATAACAAAACAAAATATAGAAATAATATGGAGTCAACAAACAATACTGGAGGAGCTGAGAGCAGAAATGAAAGGAATGAGATAAGAAATATTGAAGAAAGTCAACAAAGATCAGGCAGCTATAGAAGCCATAGAGAAAGATTCGAATAAGGAGGTTCAGGAAGTTGAAATAGTAAAGGACAAAGCAAAAGAAATAAAAGATGAATTAGAACAGGATAGCGTTAGAACAGGCAAGGTAGAAATAGAGATAGAAGTGGGTAGAGATTGGATGCAGATAGGTGGTGAGATAGAAAATGAAGATCAAAAGACAGCGAATAACATAAAAGAGTTTCTTCAAGAAACTAAAAATAAATTGGTTAAAATAACTAGCGGTTGTGAATACGAATTTGAAAAGAAGAGAGTTAAGAAAAAAGTTAAGGAGTATTATTTTAAGGCAGAGATAAAAGCTATCTATAGAGCAATTTTATTTGAAAAGACTATAGAATAGGGATTCATTCCATTTGTTATTAACAAGGTGGTATGTACTAAAGTGAGACACATTGAACAAATATATTTAGCTCGGCTAAAGGGTCGTAAAATAGACGAGCTACAAGATAAAACAGAATGAGAAAGAGACAAGACACTAAGTTATAAGTGAAGGACAAATAAAAGGTGGAAAGGAACGTACATTAGAAAGTCAGTAAGAATAAAGAAAGAACCGCCTGACCGAACATAAGTGATATTGATCAGAGGTACTGCTAAAAAAAAAAAACTGAATGGATTTGTAATTGGACTACGAGTTGGAAATTGAAATTTATTTTGATTTAGGTGATAAGCCTGAATGAATTTTGTAAATAATATTATATAATTACAACTATATATGTGTGAGATAAACAATATTACATTTTAATATTTTAAATTCTGTTCGTTTTTATTTAATAAAATGTATAGTGGCTATCGTAATTGTATTACTTTGTTGTAAATAGCTATTTTAATAGATCGCCAGTATATTCATGAAAATTTATGTTACTTACAAATGATTTAAAATAGTATTCGTTAGGGTAGTTGGACGGATTTGATTTTTTTTAAAGTGAGAACAAACTTAGAGAAAACTGGTTAGTGGTAGGCAGAGCAAAGTCAACTAAGTTTTTTTTTTTTTTGTGATGATGGAGAGGCAGTTGTAATGGATGTTTTAGACACCATTACAAAAATTATAGTTTATAGGGGTGAAGAAAATAAAATAAATTTTTATATAAGAGATTTCGTTTGTAAAACTTGATTAAAAGTTTTTTTTTTAATGCTTGTACAAATATATATGTATGTGCATGGGAATTATATTTTAATACCACAGTTATATTTTGTTTTTAATTTTAATTCTGAAAAAAAAAAAAAAAAAACTAAGATTATTGTTTTTGTTAAATTTATGTAAAAGTAAAGTGTACAAATAAATTGCTTTTCAGATTTGGGGATTTAGATTGATAAGGCTAATTAAAAAGAAAGAAAACAAAACGAAAAGAATTTTTTATAAGTAAATTCCTAGATTTGTAAAGGGCAATTTATTTCGTTAATTAGATAACTATTGTTATCTAGATCGAGAATTTTTAAATTTTAATTAAAAAGAAAAAGTTTGGTAATTGGTTTAAGAGATATGATTCAGATATAACAGGTTGAATCATGCCATTGGATTATCTTGGACTAGCTTTCAATATTGGCATTAGCTAATATACTTGCACCAGCAAAAGAGACAGACACCCACTCTGACAGAAGAATTGCACAACTATTCCTGCCAAAAATAAAATAAAAGAACGATTCCTGCATATTCTGAAAGCTGATCGGAAATTATTCTACCTAGAATGAACATTAAACCTACAGCAAGAATATTTTCTTTACCATGATGTGCTAAGCTTCTCACCAGGACAGGTTCGGACATCCTGTGTCTCCATTAACTGCCTATAATGCCATAAGAACCGGCTCCAAAGAAACCACTAACCAACTCGCCCAAGCCTACCGTCAGTGACTCCCGAACAACAAACTAACCTAAGAAGTCTAGTGCACTAGCATTTAAATAAATTATAAAGGTACCTTACAGTTTTGCAATTTAAATAATATTGTCTTATATGTGTTTCCCTTTTTAAAAAAAAAAATAATATAAATGTTTTTCAAGTTGTATCTTATGTAATTCGATTTCTGTGTGCTTGATTTTTTTTTCTTTCTTTTTTTTTAACGAGTGCTAGTTTCAAACCTATTACTGTCCGTCATATTTAAGTCTTAGTAAGTAAGATAGTAGTTTATTTTAATCTCACGTTCCTTTATTATAGAAAGCAGTCTCGATATTACAGACTATTTTATTTGACTTCTGGCTCGTGAGCCATTTTATTATTAGTTCTACTTATGTCATGAAACTTTATTTATAATAGACTACTAAGAAATATAATAGTTCTTAGTTTTATTTCTTCAAGCTTCCAATTCGTTTATTAGGGGCACGTACAATCGTTTTAACCCTCTCAATAGGTAGATCATGAGCTCCTAGCCTTTCTCACTCAGAGGGAGGTCAATCGATTGAAAGTAATAACTTTCAACACTCTTTTTATTAATATTAATGTTTTGGAAGCTACCTTCGTATTTCTTAGCCTATTAAGAAATATAATAGTTCTTAGTTTTATTTCTTCAAGCTTCCAATTAGTTTATTAGGGGCACGTACGATCGTTTTAACCCTCTCAAAAGGTAGATCGTGAGCTCCTAGCCTGTCTCACTCAGAGGGAGGTCAATCGATTGAAAGTAATAACTTTCAACACTCTTTTTATTATTATTATTATTATTAATGTTTTGGAAGTTACTTTCGCATTTCTTCAGTTTCGACATAAGCTTACATAAATCTCAAATACAGAGATTCAGCCTTTTTCTAACTATGGGTTATAAGCAGGAAGCTAACCTCCCTTTTCTTACGTGAGATCACGGAATACTTACTAATACTTCTGCTACTGTCAGTATTTTGCACTCTTTCACACACAGAAAATCGCTCTCAAAGCCATATAAAATATTTAAATTTAATTTTGACCTATGTACGTGTAGTACATATTTTAAGTGTGTGTTTTAAAGATTATTATTTAGATTTATGTTTATTTAATCATACTTTTAATAAAATTATTTATTTGTTCATCTACTTAGTTGATTTTGTTTTCTGTTGCTACCTTTCCAATTCACTGAACAAAACATAGATCTCATTTGCTTGATTGAGCTAGTCTGGCACATTCGATTCGCATATCCTGTAACCCTTTAAAAATAAATGTCTAGTTCCCAAATTTCGAACTAGTGGCGCCCTGGCGGTCAGTTTATGTGAGTCTAAAGCTTTTGTCCGGTATAATATATATATATATATATATATATTGTACCGGTAAAAATCACCATGCTTAATCACACACAGTAATCCGAATTCAAACCCAGTCCACGTTTAGGAATAAATTCCAAAATACACACTAAATTCGAACCCAAAACCCTGGCATGACCCACCGATGACAATAATACAACGGTACGGGGTTTTCCCTTTACTAGCTCATCGAAAAACACAGACTAAATTACCTACAATAAGCTATGTCATAGATACCTTATAGTCGGGATCTTGATACGGCTAATAATTTAATGTATATATTTAAGTTGTCGATACAGACAGCAAGTGATTGACTAGATTTCGAGAGTAATAATGCAAGAGAGACAAAATTAGGTTAGATAAATTTTTAATAAATTATTGAAAGCATTGAATAATATTATTTACAGGTACGGTAAAACTCTCATATGTATTTTATAATAAATTGCTGCTAGTCCTCAATAATCGGTATGTACTGATTAACAAACTCATGCCAATATTTATTTGTTTAAATGGTTGTACAGGTTGATATGAGAATCAGAGTAATTGGAGCACTTAAAATATTTAACTACTAGTTTATATTAAGTTGTTTTATTTAATAGATTCGAACCATTGCGTATACGGATAAATGGGAGGCGGTTTTATATAAAATATATTCTATAATACTGATGTACTGATGGTTGCAAGGATTAAGGTACACTACAATAATAACTTGCGTTGCATGGACGGAATACCGGGCGGCTTGTACTTTGACAAGTCGTAATGCCCCCAAGTAGATCCGAGACACTACAACCAGCCGGGATCATTTTCGAACCCCAGTGATCCAAGAGATTACCTGGAGAAGAATTTCTTTCTCTCCATATGATAGTAAAACGAGACACCAACTTAGGCGAAGGTAAAGGCATTGCCACCATAACATCGAGGAAGAGTGATCGGAAGTGGATTTTAAAACGAAATAAACCATTTTATCTATCCGTAACATGTTCTACGCAACAGCCTGATATAACTATTCAATAATAACATGGCGAAATCAAACGATCGCAAAAGTAACAATTAATTAATTTCACTCTGAAACCCATAACTCCCCAGATTGTTCGGAAGGTAATAATAGCAATAAAATATTCACTTATTATTATTACTCCGTAATAATATATAAAAAAATATATAATAAAATTTTAGACTATTTTAAGTATTTGAGATTTGGAGTGTAGATTAACATATCATGACAAAGTAAAAGAAACAATAAAAATACTTGAATATCTCTCAACTCAACATAAATGAAACAATTTTTAGTTCGATAAAAGAAAATTACTTTTAAAATGAATATAATAAATATTATGAGATAAACTTTACTGACTTTAATTAGAGTTGAGAAATATTATTATTGGCATCGTTTTGTTTGTAAAATAAGTAATAGTAAAAATATAAATGTATTCACAAATGGATTATTAGTAGGCACAAATATTAATAATTATCATCTAAAGACTAGAGCACAGAAATATTAGAGAAGAAATTTACTGACAGGTTTTGTGTAACATTTTCAAATGGAAAACAAGAAATTTACATGCAATTAAGTAGGTTAACAGATTAACTTTAAAATTATTACTGAGAGGAAAGTTAAAAAGTTCATGTAACAAAAGATACCATTCTTTCTTCGTCCGGCTTTTCTTCTTGCGGTGATATGTATGGAGAACGTAGGCACGCATTTTGAATTTCTTAGAACGGCATGGTTAATTTAAATGTTGGAATTTGGAAGACTGGAAGCACGGAAAACATTACAGATCAGCGGTATGAAAGATTTAAATTGGCAGAACAGGGATCAGCTTCTTGGACTTAGCCCATCATTATTGCAGTTTACCGGGCAACTTCTTAATAACGGTTGAAGTGATTTCTCTGGAATAACTACTTTGCTGTAGCTTGAGATGATCTAAGCACAGCCAAGTCAAAAGTTAGAGTGTCTATCTTATATCTAAGATGGCTACGGTTGACCTTTCTGCCTAGTTTTTGTTCATGACTCCGCCTCCTATGATTTTCCCGGCATCCAGCAATAGCCAATTTTTGACTATGCAATCGCATTTGCCTTTCTTGATAAGAGTTCTACGTTTCTCATTTCCATTGTTCGGTTTTCATTTATTTTTAAATTTAATTCATGATTCTAAATTGACAAAACAATTACATCGGAATTCGTGAATACAAAAATATAAATTCATTATCTTAATTTATCGAAGTACAAATTAATTATCTATACATTTTGTACAAGTAAGAGTTTGATTAAAAATACTGATCAAAGGAATGTGCCCCTAATAAACTATTTGGAAGCTTGAAGAAATAAAACTAAGAACTATTATATTTCTTAATAGGCAAAGAAATATGAAGGTAGCTTCCAAAACATTATTAATAATAAAAAGAGTGTTGAAAGTTATTACTTTCAATCAATTGACCTTCCTCTGAGTGAGACAGACTAGGAGCTCATGATCTACTTATTGAGAGGGTTAAAACGATCGTACGTGCCCCTAATAAATGAATTGAAAGCTTGAAGAAATAAAACTAAGAACTATTATATTTCTTAGTAGTCTATTATAAATAAAGTTTCACAACATAAGTAGAACTAATAATAAAATGGGTCATGAGCCAGAAGTCAAATAAAATAGTCTGTAATATCCAGATTTCTTTCTATAATAAAGGAACGTGAGATTAAAATAAACTACTATCTTACTTACTAAGACTTAAATATGATGGACAGTAATAGGTTTGAAACTAGCACTCGTTAAAAAAAAATCAAAAAAAAATCAAGCACACAGAAATCGAATTACATAAGATACAACTTGAAAAACATTTATATTATTTTTTTTTTAAAAAAGGGAAACACATATAAGACAATATTATTTAAATTGAAAAACTGTAAGGTACCTTTATAATTTATTTAAATGCTAGTGCACTAGACTTCTTAGGTTAGTTCGTTGCTCGGGAGTCACTGACGGTAGGCTTGGGCGAGTTGGTTAGTGGTTTCTTTGGAGCCGGTTATTATGGCATTATAGGCAGTTAATGGAGACACAGAATGTCCGAACCTGTCCTGGCGAGAAGCTTAGCACATTATGGTAAAGAAAATATTCTTGCTGTAGGTTTAATGTTCATTCTAGGTAGAATAATTTACGATCAGCTTTCAGAATATGCAGGAATCGTTCTTTTCTTTTATTTTTGGCATGAATAGTTGTGCAATTCTTCTGTCAGAGTTGGTGTCTGTCTCTTTGCACTGGTGCAAGTATATTAGCTAATGCCAGTATTGAAAGCTAGTCCAAGATAATCCAATGGCATGATTCAACCTGTTATATCTGAATCATATCTCTTAAACCAATTACCAAACTTTTTCTTTTTAAGTAAAATTTAAAAATTCTCGATCTAGATAACAATAGTTATCTAATTAACGAAATAAATTGCCCTTTACAAATCTAGGAATTTACTAATAAAAAATTATTTTCTTTTTGTTTTCTTTCTTTCTAATTAGCCTTATCAATCTAAATCCCCAAATCTGAAAAGCAATTTATTTGTACAATTTACTTTTACATAAATTTAACAAAAAAAAAAAATCTTAGTTTTTTTTTTTTTTTAAAAAAATTAAAATTAAAAACCAAATATAACTATGGTATTAAAATATAATTCACACGCACATACATATATATTTGTACAAGCATTAAAAAAAAACTTTTAATCAAGTTTTACAAACGAAATCTCTTATATAAAAAATTATTTTATTTTCTTCACCCCTATAAACTATAATTTTTGTAATGGTGTCTAAAACATCCATTACAATATATATATATATATATATATATATATATATATATATATATATATATATATATATATATATATATATATATATATATATATATATATTAAAACTGACAGCACATAAAGCGTCTGACTACAGCGTTTAATAACAATTTATTAGTTATCTTCATTTATATTAATTTGTATAATTCCAATATTAAATAAATAAACAATCAAATAAGATTGAAATAAACAACTATTAATAATTATATTTAAATATTTATCAAACCAGCTTTCATCTCCATTGAGACCTTCTCAAGATATTATATTATAGAATTCACATAAACAAATAATAAATTCAATAATATAATATCTTGAGAAGATCTCAATGGAGATGAAAGTCAGTTTGATAAATATTTAAATATAATTATTAATAGTTGTTTATTTTAATCTTGTTTGATTGATTATTTTTTTATTTCTCTTTATGACAACATTATGGACAAATAAATCATATTGGATTTTTGATCATCATAGTAATTCCAATATTATTTATTTATGGCAATTACATTAAAATAAACTATAATTAATAATCTTACATAATATCCATGTATTTTTGAATATAATAAACTTAGGCCATCAGTTGATAAAAGCTAAATCTGGTACATTACACATTTAGCTCTCCATGCATATTTTTCCTTCGAGTAGTATGTTATAATTGTCCATAGGAATAGTAGCAGATTTTTACAATGTTTATTTCAATTACGGTACTATTTTTTTTTAGAAAGTTATTTTATTTTCTATAGTTCTTTTTTATACCCTATTCCTTGGAATCTTTTGTGCAAGCTCTCTCACACCCTCTTTTTTATTATAATCAACTTGGCACTATGCCAGAATTTTCGTGCATATAAAATGTCAATAATAAAACATTGGAATGAAAGAAAAAAAATATGACATACTAAATATTAATTTACAAAGGCTACCTACTAATAAACAGATAACCTTTGCAATTTTAAATGTAAGACCTCAAGTAATACATATTTAATAATTACTAAATAGAAATAAAAATTAAAAATCATTCTAATTAATGGTATATGTGTGTATCTGTTTTCTATTGCATGTAATTCTACTACTACAATTTGGACATTATAAGTAATAGTATAAAATATGAATAAAGTGTGAGATGATGTAAAATGAACATACACCCACATGTACAAGTCATATATTTGATTGGATTAGACAATAAGTTAGAAAAATACTGAATATACACTTGCTATGGCACTCCTATTAATTTAGCTCTCATACCAACAATCATTGATGTTGTCCATCTTCCTCTTCCACTACCAGACACATGTAACTTAAAATTCTAACAACTAGTATACCCAACTAAAGTTTTAATTTTTTTAAAACCAAATTTTAAATACTAAATTATATTACAATGCATCTTTTTTTAAATAGTTATCTCTAGCCTTTATTAACATATATGTGAACTTCCCACATTTCTACTCAGTGCCAACCTGGAAGGTCACTATATATATATATATATATATATATATATATATATATATATATATATATATATATATATATATATATATATATATATATATATATATATAATCTAACCTGGTCTTGTGCATCCTCACTGAAAAATAGTATATGATATAAAATAAAACGGGTTCTAGCTCAGTTAATAATTAATAAATAAAATATTCAGCATTAAAATTAAAATGTTTCACTAGCTCAAATTTAAAATACGAATAAGGTTCAGTTTATAAAAATAAATTAAATAAATATTTAATATTTTCATGAAACTTGAAGTGAAAATACAGGTGACATGATAGATTACAATGAGCCAATATCCCACAGGATACTACCTTTATGGCATAAGAACACTATACCCCCTCCTTACTATTTCAAATAACAAACTCATAGTATTCTTACGACTTTAATAACTTCTACTCACTAAGATTAAGTTAATAATTACATCTTAAACTTCTATTTATAATAATCTAGCTCAATAAAAATCTCAGGTTCATAAAGTTTATTCTAAGTTAATTAAAAATATGGTAGTAAAATGTGAGAAGGGATTTTATGTCATAATATGCTACACTGAAACTAATAATAATAATAATAATAATAATAATAATAATAATAATAATAATAATAATAATAATAATAATAATAATAATAATAATAATAATAATAATAATAATAATAATAATAATAATAATAATAATAATAATAATAATAATAATAATAATAATAATAATAATAATAATAATAATAATAATAATAATAATAATAATAATAATAATAATAATAATAATAATAATAATAATAATAATATTCATTGTTTAACTACTACTGGATATCTTTACTTTTATTATAATTTTATTATCATAATAAAATAATAAAATAATTTTATATAATCTTTTATCTTCATGTAATAATATAATAAATATGTGGTAGCATATGATAATCTGACAAACAAAGGATATGTGGCAACTGATAGCATATAATTCAGTATACTATTGTGATAACTGATTTATGACCAATAAAACAATGTAAAATTATAATTATTTAATTAAAAAAATACCAATAAATATTTAAATTCTTAAATAATTCTCTATTTATCTTTTTGTGCAAAATTATATATTTGTTTCAATTGTTATGAATATATCATGATTTCATGCAGTAAAGTGGAGAAATAAACAATCAAGACACAAAAATTTTGAAAACAAATTTTAACAAAGTTTATTAACAACAAGAAAATAAAATAAACAATTTATGTACACTATTTACAATGGATATCCTTATTTTATTCTTACATTTTTATCTACAAAGTTATATAAAAATAATTTATAGTTTAGTTATATCTTTATTTAGACTTAAGACAAAATAAAATGTTACCATTTGGTTTCTCGTTATGGTTAATTAATTACAAATATATTTACTTATTTTGTTAGCAAAATATTTCATCCTTAATATTATTAAACTATCTTATTTTTAAAACATTCATAGGAAAACATTCTACAGAAAACAAAATTAACTTTATAATGAGTATGGATTTCTCAAAATATAAAAAAAAATTTCATCTTGCAAAGTCAAAGATGTTACATAAAATATTCATCCAAAATTCAGTACTAGATTTTAGTATTTTATCACACGATGTTTACTAATCATAATATATTATTATTTAGCCTTACTTTAGTATGATATAAGTATAATAATCAATATATTTTTGTTATTCAATAAACAAAAAAATATACTATGCATATTCCCTATATTTATTGTATATTATTGTATTTTAAAAATATGCAATACTTATTTTTCTCTTTAAAAAATAATAATAAAGCATTTAAAAATAATTAACATTTCAAAGAAAACAACTTGTTTAGATACTCTATTCCAAAATTTATATTTCATATCCGAAATAAATTCAAAAATATATTCTATGATTCTTTCCTTTCCTTAGGATACTTAGGACCTTCAATTTCAAGTTATAAAATTGTGCTCCTTATAAGCAAATAAACCAATCTTATACAAAAACGATAGCATAACCTAAGTTCTAAATTATTTATCATTTCTTTTCAAAATATCTTACTGAACGATGCAGTTACATGAAATAAAGATAGCGAAACAGATGTATAGGATTTAAGTAAGAATGCTAGAGTGTCACTCATAACATTTCTCAAAAATCATGGCACAGTGCATTACAAGAAAGAGGTATCACCTTTACCTGTCTAAAAACCTCTAATACATGAACGATGTTAAAGCTATTTCTTCAGCTTTATTAGAACATTAAATATTTAAAGAAATATAAAATACTGTCCAAATAAAATGTGTACCAGTCATAGGGCTTTGTTAACTATGCTGATATCTACATAAAGACTAAATATTATTTCTATTCATTATCATACCCTATTTCTTAAAAACATCATCTTGGTTTCCTATTCTCTAAGTACTTCCAATCCACTATCTCAACATTATTTCTCAAGATTTTCCACATCTTACATCGATAAATAACTATCTGCATTTACAAAACAATAAATAAAATTCACTGATAATTTTAAAACAATCTAGCTGTTCCATAAGAAAAGTCTGTCCACTTCATCATTCTGTATGCTTAATCATATATAATCTAATCAGACAATATTTGAATATCCTAACATGAAAATTTTAAAAGAATCACATTATTATTTGTTATTATGTTGGATTATATCACTAATATACAAAAAAAAAAATTGTCGTATGCATATTTTCAAATCACTACTATCTTATAATGTTTTTCCAAAATGTTGTATAAAATGCATTACATATAATTAAAAAACAAAAAAATTTTACACTTCATTCTTACGATTCATAGATGATCTAAAGAAAACAAAAAAAAATACATTATAAATTATTAATAGTCATTATTATTACCAAAATAATCTTTATCTGGTCATCATATTCAGTAGGCTTTTTCATCCAATAGATACCTATCATTGCAAACATAGAGAAATATACATTCATACACTTATTTTAAAATATATTATTATCTATATTATTAGATTATTCCATTATAAAATTCTATATCATCAACAAATTAATGTTTTATGTTTTCCTAATCTTATAAAAAAAATTTAGATTTAAACTAGATTAATAAAATAAAAGGAATCAAAACTATAATTACATATTTTTTTGACAATAGTTCCTGATAAGTCCAAAATGTTTATTATTTTCTCTAGAGTTTGAAAATGTTCTCCTCCAAGTGCGTTAAAGTTTAAAAATAAAAATAAATATTAATCCATTTAGTAAAATTTATAGAAAATAATACTTGGTTTTAGTATTTAGGACGATAATTATTAAATCATAATATTAATTAATCCCGTGAAATTTCTTCAATATTCTCTGTGGGTGTATCTGATGCATCACTCCATCTAGCTTAACTTTAAAAATATTTGGTAAACTTTTTTTTACAATATTTCCATGGATCAATTTTATATTCAACTATGTGCTCACTTTTTTTATATAAGTTTTCATCCTTAATAAATTTAAACTTTTGTTTGGTATTTTTATATAAATCACTTTAAAAAAAAAAAAAACTTCAAGTACTTTTAAACAAATCTTTTCTAAATACATTTTAAACAATTCTAAGACTGGAAGTTTTAATATAAAAAAAACGCTTCTGTAACATGTTCCCCTAGGTTCTTTGTTTAATTTTTAATTTTTTTTAAATGTTACCTTCAGAAAGGTTATAACATTTTACTCCTTTGGATATAATATTATATAAAACGATTCATAAGATATAATTGTATTATTACTATTTTTAAAAATAAATCTTGGATAAGCTTATATAAATAATAATCTGTCTCCAATTTTTCCCTTTCAAACAGAAAATAACATTGCACTGTATCAGTATAATATCCGTACTATGATTTTTATGCACTAGAATAGTTCTCCGGTGAAGCACTAATAAAGCTGTATCAAAATATTCCAAAAAACATTTTTATATTATTAGAATTTATATCCATTTCATTGCACAGTATATCCATCTTTTCATTGTGAAGTTTAGGTCAAATTTCAGATAAAATAATCTTGGTAAGTACTTTCAAAAACTAGCAAATCATTTTCACGAAGTTCCCATATATATATATATATATATATATATATATATATATATATATATATATATATATATATATATATATATATATATATATATATATATATATATATATATATATATATATATATATTAAACTCTCTTTGCAAAATACTTTTAAAAATATTAATTAGTTTTTTAAAAAATAAAACTATAAGAAAGTACTAAAAAAATTGATTAAAATAAAAATTTTAAAGTACTATATTTTGATAGCTACTGATATACCTTTCTCTGGTTTCAATACATTATTTAATCTCCTCTGATACACCCCGTGCAATTCATATTTATAGTCTGTAAGAATATCTCATTTGATTGGTTGCTTCTTACTTTTAGCTTGAGAACAAATTTACATATATTTTTAGTTTTACAGAATTATATTTGAAAATAAAAATTATGATGTAATGAACTTAAAATATTATTTAAAATACTACCTTTATATCAATTATTACTTTATTTAAATTATTTAATCATTTAAAATAACTTTTAAAATAACATTTAATATTTATTCCACTCTTAATATTCCATTTATCCATTTTTACTTGAAAAAAAAATATTTTTTTTTTATTAACTGTATTCGTCTTTATAATACTATTTTAAAAATATTATATATGAGAGTTAACTTAATATTTAATATTTGCTTTATGCTAGATGATAATTCAATCCAATTCTATAATAAACTTTTAAAATATTTCAAACTTTGTTATTAATTCAAACAAGCGTGTGTGTGAAAGTATGTAATATACAAGTCACATGATTAATATAAAATTTAGACATACAATTTTTAATCTATTTCTCTGCCCAGATTTATAAAATTGCTACACTTATTGAATTACATAATATAATTATAAAATTTGGAAGAACAATTTAGAAAGTAAAAAATTAGATATAACTTTCACCATCACAAAACTAATTTTTAAAATATACGATATTAATTTTGATTATTAAACATAGTTTATAAATTTAAATACTGTATAACATTTATTTATCTATACGTTTAAGACTATTAAAATTGAGTTTATTAAACATACTTTTAAATATTTGTAGCTGAGTTATTTATTATGGCCAGCTTTTGCAACCATATGCAGCAATATTTTTAGCTTTACTTAACTACTTTTAAATGATTCGCTATAATTTTATATACTATGTATTTTCTTAGCTTCAAATTTGAATTTTATATCATAATTGACAAAATATAATTAACATATTAAAATAACATATTCTAAAATTTAAAATTTTTAGTAATTGACTGTTATGAACTATTACTGACCTATAGAAAAGGGCACAATATATATATATATATGTGTGTGTGATATATATATATATATATATATATATATATATATATATATATATATATATATATATATATATATATATATATATATATATATATATATGTATATGTGTGTGTGTGTGTGTGTGTTAATTCTTTAAAGTATTGAGTAAGAATCATTTTTACTTACATCCTTCATTTTATTCCTTTATTTTATATATAAATTTGTTTCCTTTAGGATAAATATACATAAGTTTCTTGAGATTCAGTCTCGCAATATAAATTTCAATATGTCTGATAGATTTAAGTTTATTATTATTTTTTTTATAAATTCTTCTGTGTTATGCTGTTTATTTTAATATAACTTGCGATAAATAAATAAAAGACTCATCTTGGCTGTATACTTTTATTTAGTTTTACGAATAAACATTTATTATTCTTTTCACTTGATTAAATTAATACTGTTTTAAAATATTATACACACCCCTGCTTCAATAATACTATTATATTTTTAATTTCAACACTATCAGTTACTTCAACTCACAACACTAGTTATGTTCTTCAACTGTTCCTTTCTATTAACCACTATATTGAAGTTCTATACCTTTTTTTGTTTAACTCATAAAAGTAAGCTAAACTGATTTTTATTTATTTTTGTTTTTTCTTCTAAATTAAACGATCACTTGTTTTTTTTTTTAAAATAAAGCTGAGATAAACTGGAAAAGTTTAGCTTAAGTGAATGATTGTCTACTTTTAAAATTACTTATCACAAATAACTTTTATCCTTCTTCATTTTTCTTTTTATTATAATAATATCTAATGGCGGCATTTTCTGTTCTGGCATTTTGAAATTGTAAGTCAATTTCTCCAAATTGTGACTTGTGACTTTGACTAAGAAATTGTTTTAGATTATTCCATCAACTTGTTGAACGTTTTTTAAACACTTAGTTTTAATTCTACTAAAATTAATTAATTATTACTGTTTGATAAAATAAAATATTTTATAATGTAGGTAAATTTTACCAATATTTTATACAACCATTGAATTTACTTATTGGTTTCATTTTTTACATCAATCGTCTGCTCCTTCTTTCAATATTCTCACCAACATGAAATGAGAAACTTGTCTTTAATTCAGATTGGTCGAGTACCTGAAAGTTGTGGCATAGTTTGTTTTAATATTTAACTTATGTTAAAATTTAACATAAAAAATAATTATTATTTTAAAACTACAAAGCAAAGCAAAACTCCATATAGTAGTGCTACCTGTGCAAAACAGAGTAATTAATGGATGCCACAAGGCTTGTGCATAAAATCCCTATCTAATGCCTACTCATCCAATATCCCCAGACTAGTTTCTGGCTTATATGAGTAGGCATTAGATAGGGATTTTATGTACAAGCCTTATGACATCCATTGATTACTCTGTTTAGTACAGGTGGCACTACTATATGGAGTTTTGCTTTGCTTTGTTTATAAACAGTTATGTGCTAATATTGGAGATGTGATCATGTGATATTTTAAAACTAATTATATTTAAACTACAGTTTTAATTGAAATTTAAAATAATTTATTTTTTCAGCTTTATATAATTATTTTAACAAAATATTTAAAATCAATGATTAATTTATTATTATTATTATAATTATTTTTAAAACGTATTATTAAAATTGCATGCCGATATATAAAACAAAACAACCATAAATAAAACAAATGTGTATTTATAATCTCTTTTAAAGTCTCTATTAAATGTTATTTATTAAACTATTAGTGTCAGATATATCTTTAAAATTTTAAAATTTTGGACTATTTATTACAGTGGACCAACTAAAATGTCACAATATATAAGTAGCAATAACTTTAAAAAAATGTCATTTATTATACAGTTATAAGATATATGTAAGAAAACAGGATTAAAAGTAAACATTAAAAAGACTAAAGTAATGTTTAATGCATTTTCTCAAAAAATTAGAATAAAGACTGATATTGAGGAGTTAGAAGAAGTTAACAAATATAAATTACCTATGTCAAATCATTACTATAAAGGGAGACATAATGGATTAATTTAATCATAAAATTAAACTTATTTAAACTGATTTTGTTAAAAGTAACTTAATATTAAAATTAAATATTTGAAAAAAAAAAATGTTTTAACAGTTCTTACTTATGGATCTAAAACTTGGACACTCAACAAAAATCAATACAAACATTTCAGACTACTCAATAAAATACAAAGTAATGTATATTGGGATTAACAAAAAGAGATTAAAAATTAAATACATGGGTGAGAGAAAATGTATTGAGACTAGCAAAAGAATTAAAAGATGGAAGTGAGGTTGGCTGGGCATATTGCTAGGAAAGATAAAAAAAGATGGACAAATTAAATCTTGAACTGAATTCCAAGACAATGTATAATGCCTAGGAAATGACAATATGTGTGATAGATGGATGAAATAAGGAGTGTGCCAAGTTGATGTGGAGAATTATGGCAAGAGTTCAGAGAAGTTGGATTAAACTTGGAGATACCATGATCTTGAAGAGGATTGATAATTGTTGAATATGATAATATATCTACAGAACTTTAAATATAATTAGAAGAAAGTTGAATACAGGTTTTCAAACTCCTTACTTCTGTATTTTATGTAAATGTATACCCCCTAAATATTTATGTAGACAGTGTGTGCAAATGTATTGACTATGTCATGAAATAATCAGTTGGGTGCATGGATTAAACTTGGGATTCTAACAATTGTACTACCCCTCCTACATTCACCTTCACAATAGAGCAAAATATCAAGGTTCAAATATTTATTCCATGTTATAAAACTAATACTCATATTGGAGATCATTTATCTTTTACATATCTATGTGGTCATGTTTGTCACTTATATAAGATGGAATGTATAGCTGATGAGAGCTTGAAATCCTATCTCCAAATCTCCTTTAAGAAGCCTTTAGTTATGTTATGTTTTCAATGGCTGCGGTGGTAATGGATACTGTTACTGGAAGATTTACTGTAGAGTATGCTTTCTTGTTCCGCTTTTGGCAGCCATCTTCGTAACTAGTCTTAAAAAGTGTCCCTTAGTGTTTTACAGTTTTAGGAAGACGGGACGACTGTCCCTTTACATTTACGTCTGTTATTCAAGGTAAGTCAACTTTTTAATCATTTTATATGATGGAAAGTGATAATATAACCGATAAAACTAAAAATAAAGTAAGCCCCGATCTCAGCATTCAACCCAACAATGCGGTCATCGGCCGTAAATTGTATAGCCTTAGATCTAATCTAAATGCATCTAAACCACCCGTTACAACAAATAAAAACCCACAAATGAGTCAATCAAAAAAAAATTCCATTGCAAATATCAACAAAAGTTTAGAAAATATTCAACTTACCCCTAATACAAACAATAGAATAAATATCTCGTCAGCGTAAACTATTGATACAAGCGTAAACCAATCATTACCTCTCCGAAGCCTTTACTCAACCACAGAAGATTATAATGAGCAATTTCCTTTGCCCAACATTCAATTAAAACTATATCTGGAAATAAACAAAATTACCAACAAAATGATACCGACTAAATTTTTAAAGTAAAACATTTTCCACCAGAGGTCGACAAAACCAGTACTGTGTCAGTACCGTTTGTCAACAGTAAATTTAAAAATAAAAAAGAAGAAATAAATTATAAAACTGATAAATTTCATTCTAAAACAATCAAAGATTTTAGCTCAGAACAATCCATTGCTACATCAGCTAATGTGCAAGCTAAACCAATTACCTCAATATCAATATTGGAAAATCCCACTACGTACGCAAATATCGTAAGATCTAAAAAATTCTGAGAGCATCTCTGAAAATATTAAGGCCGATAATCTCAACGAATTATATTTGAATCTCACAGAATTAGACATAGAAAAAGAATCAAACATGCAGGAAAATGTCTCTTTTAATATAAACAATATTAACGATGATATGTTCCTAGAAATAAACAATGAGTTCAACAAAACGATACCCAACTCTCTATATAAATCGTTTGCAAACTATTACAGCGATAAGTCTTTAATCTTAGCCATAACAAATCATCAATGTGCTTTATATAAATTCCCTGTAGAACAACTCTACAGTCTAATCAATCAAAAAGCAATTAGGCAGAGGCATTCACATGATCCTTAATCATCCCAATGACCGCTATGTGATCGTAGAGTTTAAAACGTGGGCAGACCGAATGAATTTTAAAAATAACTACAAATCTTTAGGAAATTATATACTATGCTCCATAGATATGAACCGTCCAGTTACACTATCTGGCAGAATTCAAAACTGCCTTGCCCACTTAAATGAACAAGAAATACAAGACATCCTTATTAATTATGGTTCAGTTAGCAAATTTAAACACCTATTAAATCCTCACTTTGAAGATCAAATCCTGTCCAATACAATTACCTTCACACTTACATTAAAGAAAAACATTATACCCACTGACATACCCACTATTATTACAGCAAGAGGCTCTCTTATGGTTTTGACATTCAGAGGAGTACAACCACAATGTTTCTTCTGCCTTCAAAGAACACACCTCATTAAAGACTGTGCAGGAAGAATATGCACACACTGTGGTATTAAAATGAATAAATTTCACAAATGTCCTGGTAGACCTATTAACAAGTCCTTAAATAGACAATCATCACATAGGACTAATTCAAACAGCAACCTCACAAACCCAGATATTCAGATTCAAATAAATCCTCCAACAAAAGATTCCACATCCAAAACTATATTTCAAAATGAAAATATTCAAGAAAGAACAAACGTCAACCTTTACACTAATAGTAGTAAATCAGAGAACCAAACAACAACAAATACTGCTCCTAAACCAATCACGCAAACTAATAATACTCAAGATCAAACATTCGAAACAACTTATACTAATCCCCAAGAAATAATATTAGGTCAAACTCTTTCTACAAAAGAAGATAATATGACCAAACCATCTAAAGAGAACAAGATAAATCCAGGCGATGAAGAAAATACACTCAAAAAATGTCAAAACAATTCTTCCAATATAACTCCTAACCAGCTTAAAACAACTGATAACAACCCTAAACAGAGTGAACCACAAACTAACTGCAATTCTTCAACTCCTGCAAGTTTTAACCTACCAGACGAAAAGATCCATCAAACACGCAACCCGAAAGTCAGCATGATCGAAGATTCACAACTGTTACAGCAAACAGAGAATGTCTCAAGTCTAAAATTCGAACAAAAATCTTATGACAATAAAATAACACTACTATCAAAAGAACAGGAAAAGGAAAACAACACTAATCAACTTCAAAATCCTCAAAAAATTGACACAACAAATACCCAAAATACAATTAAGAAAATTAAAAGAAAATCAATTCGCTCAGATAAATCAAGCTCTGATGATGACAGCTCCCACCCGGTACTTTACTCACCACCCCCCTCTAACAAACAAATCTCCGATAAATCCAACTCAAAGCTTCACAAATCCACTAGAAAAAAAGAGGAAAACCATGGATCTTACAACCTTAGATACCATTGATTCTCCCCATGAATCTCAGACAGATTACTCTACTCCATCAGACACCCGAAGACTTCATGGATGCGATTCCTCAACCAACAAATATATCACCAAGCCATCTACAAGTTCAATCACAAGTCTCTGACTGCCTAACAACATCAGACCTCATTAATATAGAGATGTCCCACATTCACTTGGATCACTTTGCTGAGGACGGTTTGGATTAATCTATCATGTTCTGCAAAATAGCTGGCATAAACATTCGCGGCATCAACTCAATCGATAGAGTTCTTGCTATTAAAAACTGGCTCTCACTCTGCTCCCCACATATACTTCTTATGGGCGAAACCAAACATCACTATAAGACTGACCATAAAATAATATCTCTTCTCTCCTCTCTCGGATTTACTAGATTTTCCATCGGCCATTCAGCTTCAGGTGGAGTCGGTATTCTTCTTAGCAAATCAGCACTACCAAAAAGTTTCAACATTCTATTCCTAGATGCCAATATTATTATTATAAAAATAGATTATTGGGGTTATCCGATCATCATAGCTTATATTTATACAGCCAAAGACACCTCTCAATATCTAAAAATAGTTCATATCCTAAATGCCATCAACACTAGCAGAGCCTCCCCTACCATTCTTCTCGGAGACTTTAACACCACCTACAATGACTTCAACAAGAGATTTTTGCATCTAATAAATCGCAGATTAATGTGTGGAGAGGGCTTCTTCCCACCCGAAGCCTACTCTTTCTATACTAAAACTAAAAAGTCCCTAATTGATCTGGTTTACTACACCCCAGACCTCCATTTCAACCTTGATGCAGCCTTAACCCCTGTTGCTTTCTCCGATCATATGGCTCTGATCTTACAACTCACGCCTATCTCAATCCCTACACCTATAGCTCTTCCTGGAAAACCATGCGCATGATCACCCAATCAAACATGACCGAAGCGATAGTGTCTGAGTCATACATCTATTTCCAGAAAATAAACATCCTTTCCCTCCCTGCTGAGGAGGGCTGGTTTTCCTTCATCGGAATTCTTCAGTCCATATTAAATCACCACACCAGGAAAATCAAAGGACCAAATGGTCTTCTAAATGACCTAACAGACATTAATATACAACTTCAAGCATCACAGCAAAAATTTCACAAATACAGAAAAAATTATCTTCCTTAAAAACCTCTACAAAATCAAGCAAAAATCCCTTGCAGAATATATTTCCATCAGAAGAGCCAAATGCTTCTTAGCACAACAACACTGCTGGACGAGAGACTACCTCAGATGGGCACTGGGTTACAATAAAAAAACAAATCACTCCCACATCCATTTATACTAATGGTACCAATCTCATTGGCTATCCAATGATGCAGCACATCAGCAAACAATTCTGCCAATTAATGCAAAAAGATGGAGCCCCTCCAGTAAACAGCTGGTTGGATGCTGGAGACCCCAGCGAACATGGCATCACAGAAATCCAAATTATAAAGAAGATATCATCACTCCCTGACAGCATTCATCCTGGCCTTCATGGCATCCCAAATTTCCTTCTCAAACACCTCAGTCAATTCACTGTTCCAATTATTAAAAAAAATGATAGATCACCTAGCTTCCGGCTACAGAAACATAGCAGATCTTTACCCTGTGGCACTTGTGCCTTTTATTAAAAAAGCAAAATCACTAAACGACATTAACAGTATCCGACCAATATCCATGACCCCACTGCTTATCAAGATTATAGAGTCAGTCATTAAGGACCAAATCCAACCTCAAATTCTTAGCAATATCTCGCCAAACCAATACGGAAAAAAGGGATCATCAACCTCGCATGCTATGTCCAATATAACTGCACTGTTCAATCATATCAGAGTACATCGTAAATCCAAACCTATTGCCGTCCAACTGGATGTTGCAGCAGCATTCGATTCAGTACAGATAAACACCCTTCTGGATATTCTGATGGAATACAACATTCCAGCTGTGATTGTTCAGATTATCAGCAATCTGCTCAACAACAGAGAGATTTTTCTCTCTCTTGATGGCAAGATCACTCCAGGTTTTAAGCCATACAAGTCGATCCCTCAAGGATCTCCGCTCAGTGCCCTTTTCTTCACAGCATACATCAACCCTCTTCTGGTGGATATAGAAAAAAACCTCCCTGGAATATTCCTTCCTTCTCTCAATAAAGATTTCAATGTATTCGCATACATATATGACATCATGGTTGTGCTTCCCACCATTAACAACCTTCCCCATCTCATGAACATCTTAAACAGAAATACAGTGAAACTTGGCCTACAAATAAATTTTAACAAATCTTCCATCTGGAAGATAATGTCTGGTAAACAAATCAACTCTTCCTTTTCTGATAAACCACAAAGATACCTTGGCTTCCCAATCTTCAAACCTCCAACTGCAATGGCAAGAATGATTCAAGATGCAATCCTCCAATCAACTGAAGCCATCACCACTTCACTCTCTAGAGTATACCTTTCATTATATGGAAAGGTTAGCCTCCTCAACATGATCATAATGCCAAAAATATCATATTATCTTCCATTCATTAAAATCACTAAACAGTTTCAAAATAAAATTAACCGATTATGCACCAAACTTCTCTGGAGAGGAAGGACTGTTGCCATTAGCTTGCGAGGTATCCAACGACCATGCAGGTTCAATGAACTGTCATTTCACTCAATATAGGCAATCATTTTACAAAAAACTCACAATATTCTACATAATCTGATCCTCTCCTATGGATACTCCAACATTATAAAAAAAATTACACCAACTGATCGTCCCCCGCCCTTTTCCAGTTCATGGATATCATTGCTAAAAGATCATCTACAACTTTATAACCCGACGAAGTCCTCTAACCTTAACCAAAAAATCACTTTGTGGGAAGCATACAATCTAATCAACTATAATCAACAACCCATTAAAACCAGCCTAAAAATAACCAACCAAAGACTCATTACACACTTCAAAAGATGGAGCCTTGAACCCAAATTCCTGGACTTCATCATTAAAATTAATCTTGATGCGCTTCCCACAAATTGGTTTCTTTATCACCGAAGAGGTTTTACTAGCATTGACCCTATATGTGGTTTATGTGCTCATGAAGATGAAACCACAGACCATATTATACACCGCTGTCCAAGACTTAAAATACTGAAAGATATAATCATAATCAATTCTTACATAAGATCTGAAATGATTTTCTCACTTGAAAATGCCATTAATAGTGGAACTTTTTCAATAATAAGGCTCTCTATCTTTGTCCTTTATTCCATATGGATAGTGAGATGCAAAACTCTCATGGAATTACCCCCGCCACAAATCATACCATTGTTTTACCAGACTCTCAAAAAAATCAAGAAACGTGATCAGCTCCTTGCCTCCAGTAAAGTCTTTGACGACACCTGGTCTCTAACCGCTCTATCCTTTTCCTGATTGTCAACTCCCACCTACCCAGAATTCTAGAATAGACATATTAAAAAGAAAATAGTCGTGTTATTAAAAAAAAAAAAAAGCTAATAACATTCATCAAGTTCTCAGTTTCTCATATTCTACACAAACCCTTCATTATACCTAACCACATAAGTGTATAACAACTACTAACTAACATATTCTAGCCATATGTTAATCAGAACTTTTTATAATATTATTGTACAATTTATTCATTTACTTATCCATTATCAAAATGTAATCACTATTTATTACTAATAAAATTT